>JAURVB010011135.1:0-11815 GCA_033002965.1 Piper betle
TCATACTTAACCAGCTAATGAAAAAAAAAATTTTTTCCGGGTCTTTACACAGTAAGTGGTATCTCGTCCTCACATGTGGTATCTGACGCCAGGTAAACAGGGGATCCTGGGACCTGTGGGTTATAGGCCCACACGCTTCTGCTGCGCAACTCTTATCTATGGTAAGGTTAAGGTCTCATGCAAATGGCAAGGGGATAAAATCCCTATGTAGCATACTGGGTGGCCCAAAATATTGGTAGGTCTATGGACTTGTCTCTAAGATCACCACAATTCACTATGCCACAGGTGATCAGTCTGTGGAATAGTCAATCAATGACGAATCTCAAAAACGGCTCCTAATTGGCTTTAGTTTAATCAGCTAACAGTAGGCACGTGTTTCTCGATACTGTACTAGTCACGCACTTCTAAACGGGCAGGGTTCAAACGACCCAAAGAACCACTGTCTCCCCTCAAGTCTACGGGGACTTATAGTGAGGTTTGACGCATGTCTCGTCCGCTCTTCAGTGGTGTGTGACCTGCCGTCCCGTACCGATTTGTAGTACTAATCTCAACTCACATGACTACTACCGCTGTGGTAGACTCTCAAGCAAGGCTATCAATAAAGATGAGCATACACTGATATACTCCATCTGGTCCACTCTCATGTTGGGGTGAAATCCTCATCGGAAGATCGATCTGCAAACATCTACCTGTACTGTAAACCCTAATCAGTACCATGAAGGTACCTCTATACTCGGGCAAGGCTCAATCCTATGGTTCAAGGTGAGAACCTAATCGTGCTGGCGAAACACAAGGAAATCAATATCTCTCTGAAAGACCCTTCCTCACTAACCCTCTATCCATGCCCAATACTCTAATACAAGCCTAACTCTCTACCCATGCCCAATACTTTAATACAAGCCTAACCCCTATCGCCTACTGGCCCATCGCTACATGGGTTAAACTGCATGCGTCCATGTACCAACCATCTGATCTATGTATGCTGGTTGTGACCCATGGATGCACTATCATGCAGTCTACATGATCTGATCATTGTGACCGTCCCATCTGGAGGTCACTCTGTCATGTTCCCTGACTCTGTCCATACGCATCCCTATGAGACTGTAACTAATAGTGTCTGATGGGATCTTGCAATATTCATCTGACCCAAGGGTGTCAGGTCAAAACACTAATTGTAAGAGAGCTATGAAGTTGGATCCTATGCCATCTCATCCAAATAACCTCACTTTTCCTAACTCTTCTCTGTTCTGCTAATTTCCATTGTGGCTATATCTTGTTCCTCAAGTTCTTGCCCTACTAAACTCTAACTAATCTACTCGGTCGGCGGATGAGCAATACACGGACGGCGGTAGTGCGTTTGCGGTCAGTGGTAGTGAATCTCGGACGGTGGTTGTGCGTCTCGGGCGGTGGTTGTGCAACTCGGTCGGCGGTTGTGCAACTCGGTCGGCGGTTGTGCACCTCGGTCGGTGGTTGTGCACTCGGTCGGTGGTTGTGCACTCGGTTGGCGGTTGTGCACTACCTAGATGCAGAAATATCTAATCCTACTCATATGCATCGTAAATCTACTACTATCTCTGCCATATCTTGGCTGCTATTAACTCGGTTTAGGTTGTCCAATCAAGCGTGTCTGATCCAGAGGGGTTTGGATCATGATGCTGACACATATGATGGTCAACCTATGCTAAACCCCACTCTGATCTCGTAGGCACTGGTGGTCCTGGTCCTTTCCTTGTTATGTCCAAGCCTACGTCTCACTACTCATCCTCATTC
Source organism: Piper betle (assembly GCA_033002965.1). Lineage (NCBI taxonomy): Eukaryota > Viridiplantae > Streptophyta > Magnoliopsida > Piperales > Piperaceae > Piper > Piper betle. Next base: position 1,771 of record JAURVB010011135.1, read on the forward strand.
ATTACTATCTTCTAGAAGTGGTCCATCTCAAGCCGTCTGCAGAAACTCTCATCTATGCTCCATGTACTTCAATGGCCCTATTGGCATAACCACTTCCTTCATCCGTAGGGATTTGTCTAAGGCACTCGACGGTCCATCTCATGTGCCACTAACTTACTGGTATCTCTATACTTCAAGTTCTTTCCCACTATGTACACCGCGTCCAATGGAATTAGGACTGATGCGATGACATGCAAAGCATGGACACCTGGTCAACATCCAAATCTCATTTGCAATGGACAGCCTCGGTGGGTCTCTACGCCCATCATGACATTCCTGTCAGATTCTTAGAATCTAACGTCTATTGACATCTGGATCTGGTATAAGATAGGATCCTATTCCCATTCTACCTCTGCTAGCACTACTACATCCCCTGCTCACATCTAACTGGGCAAGCAATCTGATATCATCCCATAGAAATGACCTGTCAACTCAACTAAGGTCAGTTCCACATAATTCTGATCAAGTCTTGAATACACTGCTATCCAAACAACTTATGAAGAAAATCTGCATGTAAATAAAATATACGAAAACATACCTGCCAGCTGGACTCGGAGCAGTCTTTGCACACACATCACCTATAAAAGTATCATACATCTTAATCGGCCGAGAGTGGCTCTGATACCAATTCTATAACACCCCAAATCCGGTTCACACTCGTGAACCAAACCGGCATGTTACAGGCCCCGGTTAGGTCGGCTAACCCGAACCTAACTCGTGCGGATCCAATCTCGGCATCTTGAGATGAAGATCCAACTTGCTATATGTATGTATGAATGCATAAAACCCTAACAGGATACTACATGGATGACATGCAACCAATTTTCACACCAACACAATTACAATCAAAATTAGTAAAAATTCTAAAACGAAAGGGACAGAATTTCCCCTAATAATGCAATTAGGGGCCACCCTGTCAAAATCATATATTCAATCATGTATACGCATAGCAACAATAACATTCACACAGACTTCTAATCTACTATATTCATCATTCTCTGAACTTTGGGTCCTAACCCATCACACTTTTGCTGCGCTACTCCGATCATTTCATTTCATGTCATTGTCATGCCTCAAATATTTAATCATAGCATGTTTATAAAATAACATCATAAACAAAACATTAAACATTCAATCACCCAATGTGTGTGTGCAGAAGACCTTATTGCTCCTCCGTCCTGGCCGGCATCATCCACCTCGTGCTTATCACCTACATATAGTATAAGAAAAACGTCAGTAACAAGCGTTACTGGTCCGAAAAGAAAATAACTATAACAAGCTGGCTATGAGAGCAAACTCTCATATGAAAGAAAACAACATATACTCCACGTGAACACTCTGAAGGGCACTACTGAGGAGCCACTGGGCTGCAGACCCGGTAGCATCCCGAACTTACTGATCTGCTGCTGGTACTGTGCCGCTCTCGGCACTTCTTTTTCAGTACTTCTCGTGAAACTTTATCTTAAGCCCTCTCCTTACCTCCATATTTCTCCTGGCCTTGAGCACGAAGGTCGAGTACTCTCAGGCAGTCGCCTTTAGTACCCTTTGAACCACAAGTCCGGACATGCGCTGTACTAAACAGTACCCGTAAACCTCCACGTTCTCCGGGTGTGAGGAACTCAAACGCGGAGTTGTCAGGATCCCTCGGGAATGGAACAGTCCGCTGGCACTAATCCAGAGCCCGCTTTGACTGTCACGACATCCTCTGCATGGTACGTGCAGTCGATTTCTCCATCTCTCGTCTCACAGAAAATGCGAAAACTATATATATATATAAGGCTTGGGTAGGGAGTTATATAATAGGCCCGAAGGCAACTTTTGGTGGATCTTGTTTTCGAAATCAACCTCGAGGGAGCTCATCCTCGAGGGGTTATTAATCCGGAAAATATTCGGTTAAATGGCCCGAGTTAAGTGGGATCCGATAAAACGCCACTTAACCCGTCCTGCAGACAATAAATCAAACATACAATAGAAAAGATCATAAAAATCAGAGAGAAGTCCTAACGGACCTGGTAGAAGCTCCAAGCGTGTCATCGCGCCTAGGCGGCGAGCTCCTACTCCGTACCTACACATCAAAACTAAATACTAACGCCCACTAACTACATGATGCATCAAACTCAATGAACATCAATCACAATCAATAATCATCCATCATAGTCAAATAATCATAAAAGAGAATAATCCTAACTCAAACTATTCATTATATATCATAATAAAAAAAATGAACTGCATACTCTCATATATTCTGATAACTCATTCTTTTCTGCTGTGTTCATGACGTTATCATCATATACTTGGGTACACATGACCCTCATGGCTCATACACGAGACCGGCGTCGAGCCAGTACACGTGTTCTGAAACTGACTCAACTCGAAAATAACGGTCGAACCGACCGGTTCTGAATATAAAACCCTGACTCGAATCGTGGGTTTTACAGTTACACTACCCGTAACGCGTCCTAATGCGTTATTCGGCCTAAAAATAATTCTACGATCTAATTAAAATAAATAAAGAAAAATCAGGCATACTCTAATATATTTAGATAATTGATTCTGATGATGTCTTACTTACGTTATCATCATATACTTGGGTACACATGACTCTCATGGTTCATCACACATGACCGATCTCGGCTCAGCACGCGTGTTTTGAAATTGACCCTATTAAAAATGACAGTCGAACTGACTGGCTATAAAACTATGACTCAAATCACGGGTTTTACATTGTCCATCGGTCTGTGGATGATAGGCTGTGAGACTCAGGATAGGTCATACGAATCAATATAAAGTGTGTCCATTTTGTCAAACTAACGACGACGACCCATACTACATTCATCTGTTGCCTAGAAGGGGGTAGATGTGTGACAAAGTCACACATGATGCAATCCCACTTCTACTCAGGAAAGTACCGGTTTCTACGGCTCGATCTTGACCTACTGATAGTCAAGATATCGCCACACAGTGCTGAGGAGATCCTTCTTCGGCCCTGGCCACCAATAAGATCACCACAAGTCATGATACATCTTCATGGACTTCCTTCGGCCAGGGTGCACTATGAACTTTGAGTGATGAGCCTCTTGAAGAATATCCTTACGCAATCCGGGAAACTTTACAACATTTGGCACATATAACTATCCTCTCATCTGGTACAAACCATCTGCCTCTCTAACCTACCCAGGACGAGCCTCCTGAAGGAACCACTGCTCTGGCCACTAATGAATTGCATGTGCATGTCTGATATGGACTGTCATAGTTAGACTAATCGTCAGCCTTGCTAACTTAACATTGCCACAAGTCGGGTACATCCTCTTTTTGGTCCTCATATTGTATGCCCATAGTTATCAATCTGGCTCCACATACTATTGGCCTCCTGCTCTGGGCAACTACAACCACATTTGCCTTACCGAATGGTAGGCAATGTCAATATCATAATCCACCACGAAGTCCAACCACCTGCACTATCTATGGTTTAGATCCTTTTGCGTGAAGTTGTACTTCAACCTCTTATGATCGGTAAAGAGTTGGAAGGACACTCCATACAGATAGTGTCTCCATATGCACAATGCAAATACGACCGCTACAAGCTTTAAGTCATGCCTCGCGTAGTTCTGCTCATACACTTTCAATTTCTAGGAAGCATAGGCTATCACTCCAGATGTCTACATCAACACGCATCCCAGCCTTACATCAAAGACATCACTTTACACTACAAAATCATCATGGCCCTGTGGTAAACTCAACATCCTAGTTTCTCCTTCAAAGTTTGGAAACTCCACTCCCATGCGTCGGTCCACACAAAGCACTTCTCCTTGGTTAGCCATGTGAGACCGGTTGCTAGAGAAGAGAAATTTAGTATGAACCTCCGATAATAACTTGCCAAACCCAAAAAACACCATACTCTATTGCGGTAGTAAGTCGTTCCCATCTCAATACTGCCTTGACCTTGGTTGGATCCATTGCAATTCCAACTGCACATACTATATGTCATAAAAAGACAGCCAAAAGTCACACTTCTATCGGTACGTTTGTCAGCCCGAAAAGGCATGACTAAGAACTTGTAGTGCTCGTACCGAATCCTAAAAGATGTGTTCGACACATCCTCCTCTCGTATCCTCAACTGACGATGTCTTGATTGAAGATCAATCTTCGAATACACAGTAGCTCCTCCAAGCTGATCAAATAAATTACATATCCACGAGAAGGGATAACGGTTCTTCAGCGTAACCTGCTTGAGCATTTTATAGTAGATCCACGACCTCATGCTACCATCCTTCTTCCTAACGAAGAGGGCCAGTGCACCCCGAGGTGATACACTCGGTCTAATGAAGTGCTACTCTAATAGCTCCTACAATTGAGTCTTGAGTTCTCTGAGCTAAAGCGGTGTCATTCGATATGGTGCCCTAAAGATAGGAGCAGTACTAGGGACCAAATCAATAGAGAACTCCACCTCTTTGGCTAATGGTAGCCCAGACACCTCTTCTCGAAAGACATCTATGAACTCAATGACCACTAAAATCTTTGCCAACTATGATACAAACTGATCTAGTGTAGCCACAACGGTGGCAAGGAAGACCTCAAAACTCCTGTCTATCAATCTCTGAGCCCGCTAATAGGATATCAGACATCCTCCTCTTTCTCTACTGCTATGGGTCCCACTAATCTTGTACCTTGTTGTTCTGCCCCTTATTTCCATACGGTGCAATGCCCTTGACCTGAGGGTGCGAGTCATGGGCATGCTCGCACTATAGTGCCCTCATGATGGTCTTTGCAAGAGTCGAATAGAAGAATGTTACCACAACCACTCAAAAACTATTGTGCAATCCTAATACAAACTGGGCAGCCTCACCCTCTTTGTTGAGAGGCTACCCGGGGCAAACCTCTCCAGCATAAGGAACCTAGACTCGTTCTCCACTATAGACATATCCTCCTGCTACCTCAAAGACAAACACTCCATCTTTTTCTTTGCCTTGATAGTGATGGAGAAGTACTTGGAGTAGAAGACCTCCCTAAACTGGTCTCATGTAATCTGCTCGAGGGCCTTGCCCTCCAAAAAAGGTTGTGTGGGTAAAGTCTCACCAAAGTGTACCCATGCATTTCATAGCCCTAGTGGCTACACGTAACCATAGCAGTGGGGGACACCACCGGTGTATCAGCACTAATCTAGCCACATCCATCCACTCCAGCAATGATCTAGCCCTAGCATAGATAACCCCTGTTCTTTAGGTAGCGCTCAACATCCCAATGCTCCCTGGTGTGATGGGGTTGTTTAGGTCCATGATTGCCTCAGCTCTCTCCAATAACAAAATGACAGAGTCTAGTCATCTTTGCCTCACTGCCGATTTGTCTGGGAGCAGAACTCCCACTGGCATCCTAAGGGCTGGGATCTCATAAAGCCTAATAGTCGGTTACACTTGTTAAATATGGGGATACTGAGTTATCTATTATGGTAGTGGTGGTACTTGCTCTGGCTCAGAGGCCTCACCTGGTGTTTCTTACCCTGTTTGGCCCCTTATCCAAACTGGCCACAACTATGGCCATCTCCCAGACTATATCCAATAGCTAGGTTTTCTCCCCACGGGACAAATGCTGCTCCTCCATTGCTCTAGTATGCTCTATCCTTAGGACCTGCTGCTCCTCACGTGTAACGACCCGCCATTTGTCACAACATTGTGGGCCTAGCTGGCAAGGTGTTACTCAAAATTTAAGCAAATATGTCTAACATTTTTTTTAAACAAACACATATATAAAGATCCCACAGTCTTGGACCGTTTCCCAGTAGCCACACTTATTTCTCAAATAGTAAAAAAAAAGGAGTCCTCATATTTATTTTGCTCCATGCTCTGGTTGTCAATCACCTAATCTCGTATCTGCACACCTGCGGAGGCAATTCCGCGTTAGTGATTACAACACTAAGTAGTATAATAGATAAAACAAAACAAGTACATTCCACTATTTCCTTATGTTTATTTTAATATGCGGTGGAGCGATTCCGCTATACTCCAAAACAATGCGGAGGAGGTATCCGCTGTGATCCGCACACCCCGGCCGTAGCCCTTTTGTGGGGAGGCTACCACTACCGTCTCCAGTGCCAGTGCCTCACACACCCCGGCCGTAGCCTTTTTGTGGGGTAGCTATCACTGCACTCAGGTGATTGCTACGCCCCGTTTGTGGGGAAGCTCTCACTACCAATTCTAGTGCCAGTGCCTCGCACACCCCGGCCGTAGCCTTTTTATGGGGAGGCTATCACTGCACTCCAGTGCCAGTGCCTTGCACACCCCGGCCGTAGCCTTTTTATGGGGAGGCTATCACTGCACTCAGGTGATTGCTATGCCCCGTTTGTGGGGAAGCTCTCACTGCCAACTCTAGTGCCAGTGCCTCACACCCCGGCCGTAGCCTTTTATGGGCGGCTATCACGCACTCCAGTGCCAGTGCCTTGCACACCCCGGCCGTAGCTTTTTATGGGGAGGCTATCACTGCACTCCAGTGCGATGGAGGAATCGCTGTGCCTCGCTCACCCCGGCCGTAGCCTTTTTATGGGGCGGCTATCACTACTCCAAAACAATGTCGATGCATTACACAATTTACGCACATAATACGACCCAGTGTCGGACTGAGTCAATTCTTTGACCCCGGTTGCACTCGGTGCATGGTGGTCGAATCTGGGCTCAGGCCGACCTAGGCTACCAACAAGGAAAGTACGATGTTCTACCTATTATACGTACCTGACTTGTGATTTCGTCTGACTGTGACCCGTTAACCCTAATCTGAATGAGGGCATAAAATTATACATTAGTATAATTTTATTTTGCATGAACCTACATGCAACTACATGACTAATATACTATCAATTTTAAATGATGTAATTAGTTCATGTTAGTCTTTATTTCTTATTAAATTTTCAGCAATTCTAATGATAATTAATTATTAATTATCCCCATCCAAATCCCCATTATCTAATTGATAATTCAATTATTAACATATCCCATACTTTAGTCTTTTGTATTTACCTTATATTCTAACTCAATCGCATCGAGTTCTCCTATATTGACCTGGTTGCCATCCCACTTTAACAATTCATTTAACGACCCCAAAGCTCCCGGCTTTATTGTAATCAACTAGAAAAAGCCGGTATTTTCACCATACATGGCGACCAACTAGTAATGTGGCGGCCTCCATTTGCTGCTATGGTATCACCAAATTGGCCACCATATGGCAACCCTCAACCAGTCCTTGGTGACCCCATCCTGGCCACCCAAACAGCAACCCCAACCAGTACCCATGGCGACTATTCTAGTCAGCCACATAAACAGCACCCGACCAGCCCGTCTTCTATTCCTCTCAGAATCTACAGCTATCTGCATTGGAAACAGCACCAAAGATCCAACCTTTATCCGCTGCTGTCTCATGGAACTCGGACTACAGCCTACATGGTGTAACGACCCGCCATTTTTCACAATAATATTGTGGGCCTAGCTGGCTAGGTGTTACCAATATGAAACTACTAAATGCCGAGTATAATAATTAAAACAAGTATAAAATAAAGGTTCCCACAGTCTTAGACCGTTTCCCAGCAGCCACACTTATTTCTCAAACAAATAAAAATAGGAGTCCTCATATTACTTTGCTCCATGCTCTAGTTGTCAATCATCTAATCTCGAATCTGCACACCTGCGGAGGCAATTCCGCGTTAGTGATTACAACACTAAGTAGTATAATAAATAAAACAAATCAAGTACATTCCACCATTTCCATATATTTATTTTAATATGCGGTGGAGCAATTCCGCTATACTCCAAAACAATGCGGAGGAGGTGTCCGCTGTGATCCGCACACCCCGGCCGTAGCCTTTTTATGGGGAGGCTACCACTACCGTCTCCAGTGCCAGTGCCTCGCACACCCCGGCCGTAGCCTTTTTGTGGGGAAGCTATCACTGCACTCAGGTGATTGCTATGCCCCGTTTGTGGGGAAGCTCTCACTACCAATTCTAGTGCCAGTGCCTCACACACCCCGGCCGTAGCCTTTTTATGGGGAGGCTATCACTGCACTCTAGTGTTAGTGCCTTACACACCCCGGCCGGAGCCTTTTTATGGGGAGGCTATCACTACACTCACGTGATTGCTACACCCCGTTTGTGGGGAAGCTCTCACTGCCAACTCTAGTGCTAGTGCCTCACACACCCCGGCCGTAGCCTTTTTATGGGGCGGCTATCACTGCACTCAGTGTCAGTGCCTCACACACCCCGGCCGTAGCCTTTTTATGGGGCGGCAATCACTGCACTCTAGTGCGATGGAGGAATCGCTGTGCCTCACTCACCCCGGCCGTAGCCTTTTTATGGGGCGGCTATCACTACTCCAAAACAATATCGATGCATTACAAGATTCACACACGTAACACGACCCAGTGTCGGACTGAGTCAATTCTTTGACCCCGGTTGCACTTCGTGCATGGTGGTCGAATCTGGGCTCAGGCCGACCTAGGCTACCAACAAGGAAAATACGATGTTCTATCTATTATACGTACCTGACTTGCGGGTTCGTCCGACTGTAATCCGCTAACCCTAATATGAACGGGGCATAAAATTATACATTAGTATAATTTTACTCGCATCGAAAATGCATGCAACTAAATATTTAATATATGCCACATTAATTAATTTATTTAATTCGATAAGGTTCAACACTTCTTTATTTAATTAATTATGCTATCGCGTAATTTGTACGCGATTATCTTTTATTGATCCATTATTTTACTTTACGAATTTATTATAAGAATAATCGTTTTATTTATCAAATATAACTTTTATATGATAAAGGTGAAGTCTTTATTATATATTCCTCTTAACCCTTCAATTTAAGTTAATTGCTTTTAATCAGCCGATTAATTAATTACCGTTTATCCCGATCGAAATTTATTAATTTCATGTAATAATTTATAAATTTATTATTTTGACCACTTAACTCATATCTCTTTTAAATTATTTATTTTAATGATTTGAATACAAGTTGGTATTATTATTATGATTTTTAACTCAACCCATATCGAGTCAACCAGAAATTACCAAACTGCCATTTTCTTCTTCTTCTTCTTCTTCTTCCCGTCACCCTCCTTCTCTTCACCAAAACCAGCACCAACCAGACCTTGGCACCACTTAGATCACGCCCTTCTTCTTCTTCCCTATGCAACCTAGCTAAACAACCATCTAAACATCCTAATCCAGCATCAACAACAAATTAAAACCACCCAAGATGAAGCCTAACGTCCACGTTTTACAGCAGCTATCCTAGGCGACGTTCCTGCACCAAAAACCCAGCCTTGGCGTCCTCTTCTTCAACCCAAAACCAATTCACTTCCTTCCCTAACTGCTTCCCTTTCCTAGCAATCCAATTGGAAGCCTAAAGCTTGTGCCTTTCAACAACTAACCACGTCCAACTAAGTTCTGCACCAACGAACCAGCAGCCATGGCGACCTTCCTGCTGCTATGGCGACTCAAACGTGGCCAGCAGCACCGCCCAAAGCGTCCCCTTCTTCCCGCACAACAACCCAACGCCCAAAAGAAGTGAAACACTACCTTGCTGCGTGGTATATGCAACTGGTTGTGACACAATCGCCATGGTGCCGCTGCTGCAATTCAGCAGAACGTGCTACCATCCTTGGCTATAAATTCTATGAAATCTACCCTTTTTCTTGTTGATTTCAAGTCATAGTTTCCATGATTATCTTGTATTATAATGTTTGATCATATGTATGCATGCAAACTTTGAAGAAGAGAGGAAGAAACTTACTAAAACAATGGGGAAGCCGGCGTTTGTCCAAGGAGCTTATGTGCATGACGCCCCCTCCCTCCTCCTTATAAAATGAAAGAAGGCTTAGGGTTTATGAAAACACACTTCGTTGCCGGGTAAATGGGTAAGTGATACGGTTCACTTTACCATTTCACTTAACCTCTTAAACGGGTACATGGTATGGTTCAGTTAAATGGTTAGATGGTATGGTTTACTTAACCGGA
>JAURVB010011136.1:0-68845 GCA_033002965.1 Piper betle
TTCCCTCCTTCCAAATAAATCTCACGTATCTTATTTCTATTAAATTAGGCATAACCACGGGTTCAACCACGACTGGCTGGGTTAACCATCATGATTGAGCCGAGGGGTGCGGTGAAAAATTTGGACGAACACACAGTCTAAATATTTGCATGGTTCTACTGAAACATCTCATGTCATTATCGAAAAAGCCAAAGACTTACTCTGTAGAATATTATGGAAATCAATTTAAAACATTTATATCGATGAAATAGCATTACCAAGTCTTTTCAATTTAATTTATTGACATAAAAGTATATAAAAAAGGTTCATATTCTCAAAATATATTTATGGTTCTTCTCACACTTCTCATAATCAGAAAGAGAGGACTGGAATATTATAGGAGATTTTAATTGAAGTTTGATGTTAATATTTGTGGATAATTTTTATAATATTTTTATTTTTATTTCAATTTAAAGATTCATACTCTCCAAATTATGAGAATGATTCTTTTTTCACAAAAAATCATTAGAAAAGCTAGAGTCTCTCGAAGATTGTATACATCAATATATAAAATCTAGATCTACAAAATTAGAATAAAAATCCTTTTGAAATAAATTTAGAGAATAATTTATATCCACAATAACTTATACTCTTATATAAGCAAACTTCAATATCAGCTTTTGTATTAAAAAGACGGTTGAATGATGAGGGTAGTTTTACCTATACAAAAAGATTACAACCATGTTATTTGAATGAGTCACAAGATTTAAAAGTTACTGATATTCTCATGTCAATGATTCTAAGGCTCCTCTTTAATTTATTACATCTCTTCTTTGTTTATTTTATAAAAAATAGAATATTTGAATTGAAATTTGATGTTAAGATTAATAGATAAATTTTATATTATTTTTATTTTTATTTTTAATTTAAAGCTTCATATTTCTCAAATTCTAAATTATAATGTACAGATTTTTTTTGAATTTTATAAATTATGAGCATATATCTATGATTTATGACACATTAATTGATCATGCTAGGGGAAAAGTTACCAATAGATTTAAAAAATTAATAATTGGAAAACCTCCTCACTTAAATTTGATTTTTAATTAATGTAAGTTTTGTATGGATGTATATACATATATATTTTTAATTATACATTATATACTAACTATCATTAATGCCTAGCCTAAATTATAATTAATAAAGTAGAGTACAAGTATTTAATACGAGTATTTAATAAGTGAAGAAAACTCTACTCTTTTTTTCATGTAGGGTTAAAGTTAAAATAAATGAAGTAATATAATTTGAAGATGTTTATAAAAGGTTCACACTTCCTGAGTATGGTTCTTTTTTCATATGAGTATATTTCTTCTTTCATATTCACATAATTATTATCATAATTAGTTTCAGCAGAAAGAACAATCATTATATTAAAAAATAATAATCAATAATTAGAACATCTATTTGTTTTTCTCTTGAATAATTAAGGTTAATAATTTAAATTTGCAAGTAATAAGAAAAAAACCATTAACCAAGTTAATTAGAATATACTAGTTTTTAAAAATTTTATTAACATATAAATATAAGCGTATAAAATACAATTTATACATAAATGCTACACTCTATATTTGTTTGCTTTATAATAAATCAAGAATTAAGCTTTTAAAACGACAGACAAAGTGAAAAGCAAAGAACGAAGCAATTTAAACTATAATAATCAAATTTCCAAAACACGCCCAATTTGTTATTTCATATATATTTAGTTTTAAAAGTTATATATAACTATATCAAACATCAAGTTGTTATCATTACTTTAAAAAATTATTAAAATATTCAATTTTTTAAAATATCAAAAAGTGATATGTTCACCTTAGGCTTTGTTTGATTATTATGACCCTTTGGGTGTTAAGGTGGAAGAAGAATAAAAAGAAGATATAAATGACAAGAAAATTTAAATTGTCAACCTTGCTAAAAAAATTATATATGTAATATATTTTGAAGAAAAATTTAGTCATGCACTTTGTATTTTACAGTTGTATCTAAATTAATCATGACTATCATCAATTGGTTCAACATGTGCTTTCTCATATGCAAAATTCTTTCCCCCATTCTCGTAAACAAAAGATTTCCGCTTTTATTCTTATCACATCATTTCTTATCTCTCAAGGTAAGAAAAAGGTTGAAAGCTATGTACCTGAGAGTGTATATGGATGACCCAATCAAAATTAATTATAATTATTTTATTCACCCATTTAGATATAATTCATATATAATTTATACACAAAAATAATTTAGTTCTAATAATTTATATATATATAATATATTAAGTTTATCGATTTTTAGTAAAGTTTGACTATTTTTAAATTTTCATGTCATTTACTCTACTTTTACTCGGGTCGAGATTATAACTAGTTACAATTAAACTTATTAGTATATATATATATATATATATATATAATATAAAGACTATATTTAATATTATATTATCGAGTTGTGCTACTAGTCGATTTTAAGTCTAATTCGAGTTATAACCGAGTTGAGTCGAGTTCAAGCTCGAGTATTTAAATGTCTAGTTTCAAGTTGAGTCGAATTGAGCGAAATGCCAAATTCTCATGAGCTGGCTCGCTCAATTAGCAGCCTTATATATATACACATACACACATACATATACGAGGTATATATGTAGCTCATGTATATAAGCCATTTAAAATTTTAATTGATGAAAGGATTATACAGCATAGTTTGTTGGTGCCGTTTTCAAACTATGAGTGTCAAGCTGGGAAGCTAATGTTTTTCTTAATTTCCCCTTTTTTATCAATTTTTTTACTTTTATTTTTAAAAAAATATGATTGTTATTTTAAAAAAATATGATTGTCAAGCTTGAGCTATGCTCTACTCGACTTTGGCCGAGCCAGGGAGATGAGGTGAGCTAACCCAGCTATCTCTTCTCGAAATGATAACCACACAAGCTAAATATAAGTACCAAATCCAAGGATCATGTACCGGCTGGATCAGAATCACCAAAGAAGCATTTGAAGAGGTCGAATGTCATCATATTTAGGAGAGCGTTCTTTTTACGTCTTTCACTAAGCTGCTTCACTAATTCTTCCCATGCATTTTTCGAAATTTATTTTCACACTCTTCAAAATCTTAAACAATCTTATGCATAAATTTAACTTCTATTTATACATAGCAATACGATTTCTGGAACTATCTTCAAGATTTCGACCATGAATAATCAAATACTAGCTAATTGGAGATCAAATGAAAGATCTCATACCTAGCCGTACCAAAAGGAGGAAATGAATATATCATGTAAGAAAAGAGATAGAAGTCGATCGCAAGCTATTCATAACCTTATTTGCGGGTGTTGGATCCGATGTACGATGATAACGACGGTACGAGAGATCATCATATCACGGATTAGATAAAAAAATTGACTCAAACTAATTATCATTAACATGCATGTCATCGGTAGCCACCAACCAAATGAGAAGGACGCTAGTGAGACTTGGAGCTGCAGTCGAGGCTGATGCTGCTGCCATTGGCCGTAGCAAAGTTGAGGTTACACGACAAGTGAGACCAAAACCGAACAGACCCAAGAATGCCCACCTTCCATCGCGTCCTGGCGTCGCCCTTGAGCAGGAACGAGACCCGTCCCTGCTGCAGAGAAGCACCAATCTCCTCCTCGCCCCCTCGTCCAAAGGAACCATAGACGAGGGGATGGAGTAGGGCAGGGTGAGGGAGCTGTTCTTGGGCACCTCGAACGGTTCCGCCCTCAACCTCGCAATGAGCACGCCGTGGAACCAGAGCAGGAAGCTCACGTCGTCAAAACTGGCGTGCGCCTTGGCGTTGTCGTTGGTGGCCGTGATGCCCAGGCTGATCTGTGTATCCATTTGCCCATACTGGTCGTAGTAGAGGCTCTCGAGGTGGGCGTAGGTGACGGTGATGTATGGCAACTTAGGGCGGATGATCATGTACCCTACGAATATTACGAGGCCGATTACTACGACCGCGAACGCCAGGATGGCGCAGACCACCGCCGTCGTCCACACCCACAAACTCGTCCGTCGCTGTTGTGGCCCGTACCGGATTTCTTGCCTCCTTCGCATTAGGTATCAATTGAATGGCTAATATGTGCGAATTAGTAACTGTGTATTTTCTTCGACCTCTACGGATCAACATACATGTAGACAGACCTTCTCTGGTTTTATCATCTAGTCATCGAGTTCTCAGAGTTGTTGCGTCCATGAGATGACTTTATGAGGGATCAATGTTGGGTTGCTTGGAGTCGACAAATTATACTGCTTCGCCGGCAAAGTTTTTGTATCTTTCTTCTCTGCTCAGAAACCGCCAATGTTCTTTGTTGGCGTTGAGAATACAATAAAGTTGCTTACTAAAGGAGAATCTGGTTAACTTTTCTCCGGGAGGGCAACGCACAAATTCAAACTGCTTCCGACTATCAATAGCAACTAGCCCAACCGTTGATCATTCTTTTTTGTCTAGTACACGTCGATCGAGGAATGTACCAGTTGCTGCTAGTTTCCCGATGGCTAGGATTGAGATTGTACCATTTCAGAACCTTGCTTTATAGTTGTAGAGATTATTAAGGTTTATAAGATGCAAAGTAAGTAGCACATCACAAGTAATGATCCATCTATTTGCAACAGGCAACTCACTCGTCTAGCTTCCATAGTTCTAATTTTTACTTACATATAATGTTGGGATTTTTCTCGCCACAAATCCCCAAAAAACATAATAGCTCACGGATCACAGAAAAATAAATAGAGAATATACAAATTTAAGTGAAAACTCCTAAATTCAAAGTTAAAAGATGTAAATCAATTACAATTACTAATGTTAAATCGTGAGAGACAAACCTCTCAACCGATATAATCGATAATAAATTACGCCCAATATCAATTCCCTTCCATTTATCCTTCTAATGCTTGTGGTCAACTAAAACTGGCCAAAGCCCAAGCCCTCCCATATCTTTCTCATGCATTGGTCAAGAACTTGCATTCACTATGACTAGTTGATTAAACTTTAAAGTAAAGAAATATAATATTGCAAATACTAGTCATTTTTTGTGTATTTCTGTGTTGACTAATCCTCCAACATGATGGGGTTAAATCTTCTTCTTCACCAGTTTATTCTTCTTGTTCTCCTTGGATAATTCTTTAAATTTGTTGGTAGCCTAGTAATCATGTATGAGCCTCTCCCAAATGGTTGGCTAAGTTCAATTAGGTTGGCCTTTTTCTACACAGTTTGCAAGGTCACTTGTGATCAATAGCTCTAATGCTCTATCCCTCGTTCGTTTTCATCATGCCCTTGTATAATTTTGGTGCAGCCTCGAAGAATGCATGTATCGCTCGTGGCTCGTCCTCCAGCTTCCATATATACCTTTTTTGAATTCACATGTTTAAAATTATTATTAAACATTATAAATTGCATCTTTATGTTATTTATCATCCATTCTTGACACCATAAATCCTAGACATCTGGAGGAACGTCACTCCACCTTGGATAAGCTCCGTTAAATCTGTCTTTAATTGTAATATTGATTTATCTCAGGATATTTTGATCAAGAAATCTGTAAGAAAAACAGGATGATAAATGAAAATAAAGATTTGTAATAAGGTGAGGTAAAAACAAGATTATAATACGAAAACAAAGATTTGTAATAAAGTGAGGTAAAAATAATTAAAACAAGATTTAAACATATCTTAATGTTATTTACCTCCCCATAACTGGATGAAATATATCTATGGATCAAATTTCAGCCCTCGACGCCAATGGTCTATTTGGCCCTTGTGGTTGTCGCCTACTAGCTATCATCTCGATGACATATGCATTAGCCTGAGTAATTGGATTGACATCATGGCCTAATGAACTTGTAGGAACATGGTCATCCAACAACATATCATCAACCTCATCCACTAGTCTATAAGATCAAGAGCTACTACCACTTCTGCCACGTGATCCAGATCCATGTAAACTTGACCCACAACATGGGCAACAACCTCAAATTATATCTACACAGACAAAAAAACATGATTATGGACCATTTTTATAGTTTATAACTAAAAAATAAATCTACACAAGTATTACAAATTAAATTACAACACTAATTGTCTGATTCATATTCAGCTTCTGATTATGAATTTGAAGATAGCATCTCCTCATGTTAATTTATGTGTGGGGCATATAAATCTTCCCTATCTACTTTGTCAATAATATGAGGATCAATTAGTGAATGCACTAATGATTCATTAGGATCAATATCAGATCAAGAATTACTCATTCGTATATGACCGTCTTGATAAACGTTGTGTGCTTCTTCATTTGCTTGTAAGTTTGTCTCTGATTTGCATTGCAAATTCTCTCCTAAGCCTTACTTTACAAGCTACCCACCATTGATGTATGTCTCGGCGCTTAAATGAGTAAGTCTTGTAATAGACTTGCTGACCTTAAGAAGTTAGTACGAATATATTAGACAAGACTAATGTAGATTTATGTTTAACTTCTAGTAAACCATGAGGATGTTCAACTCATACTCCCCTAGTTGTGTCGAACAAGTGACACTTAAACAATATAAATTGATCTTGTAAAGGTCGTTAAATATAAGAATAATAATAGTGGTAGTTGACCCCAAGTTTCCTTTCCTATAACCTATCCATGCTAATCTACCTATTCTATGCCATTATATCATGTCTATTTGAATTCTAATTAATAGAATTTCATAAGAAATCTATCATTTGCCATTTTATGTTGCACTGAGTAGAAATCATCTATTGAAGGCTTGGATCAAATTAGTATACTGCAAAATGTCGATGACAAGAAGATAATGTAGAAGCAACTGAAGTAGGAAGAAAATTAGACTTATATGACTAAAATTCAAGAGAAACATATGCACACAATACAGACCGGAGGATTTCAGAAGAGACTCATTCCAGGGTCGTAAGAAATTTTCAAAAATAACTAAGACTCAACAGAATATTGTAATGTAGCAAACAAGATTATATTATATATAGTAGCGCGATCAAATTCTTTTATGTGAATCCTCGAATCATTTAGGTTGCATGCTGACAATTTTTCTAATATTGTGATTGACCTTATATTTAATTAGAAACAACAATTCATTGCCCAAAACTCGTTATTAAGAGCGCAATATCTAATTTGGAATTATTGTCATTATGGTCTCATAAAGCAGGGTGGTGCACAAATGATATAGAGGTACATGACTTGAACTTTTAATAGAATGCTATTGTTCTAAGCTTTATTTTTAGACGTTTAAATATTCAATAAAATAAGAAACATATATGCAACTTAACATGGTTCCAAACAATGATAGCACCCTTGGTCCTTTAACAAAAAGAGAAAAATAATTTGTTGTGAGGTCTTCAACCCAAGGAATAACTAGAAAATCCTGAGTAATTGTACCAACTTTTCTTGAAATAACAAAAGTACCACAATGATATTTAATAAGTGGGTGATTTGCTTAAACTTGATTGGGTCTTACATCCAATATGGTTGTAAGGCCTAACATTAGATTCTTACTCAATAGACAACTAATCACCAACTTTCAGTTTGTGAAAATGATGTGGCATCCCATGTAACACCTCAATTTGGCCCGGATATGAACTAAAATGTAATGTTATAATTTGGAAAGCTATTCATTCAACTTATATTGTGGAAGCAAATTTCAACCATTCTTCAAAAAGTTAAGTTAACCCTATATGCAATACTTACTAGAATAAGATCTAATATATTAGTGGTGATGTATTTAAGATCTTCAACTTGATTAATTACTTTTGAAGAAATGATTAATTCATCAATTTACACTTTTGAAGAGATAACTGAGCCCCTCGTAATATCCGTATATAAGTTCTCTTCCAAATCATAATATAGGAAGGTGAAAAGGAGAAAATGGATGTCTTAAGGGGGTAAGGGTGAAGAAAGATGAGAAGATAGATAAAAGGTAAGGGAGAAGGAAAAAGAATTAGAGGCAGAAGAGAAAGAAAAGGAGTGAAAGATAGAGGTTTAGAGTTTTCCCTTTATCATTCCCTATATGGTGTGGCAATATCTTACCTACTTCCATCATCTTCTGGTCTGTTTATAGCACAACTCCATGTGTAGTTAAATCTTTTACCTTTATAAGAAGTTTAGTTGATTTCTCTACATACGGTTATTTCCACTAAGTCTAATTAGTCTCCATCCATACTATGCATACGAATCCACCTAAAATGCGTAACTTAAACACATAAAAGTTACATACACAAGAAGCAAAACATACCTACCGGGTAGACAGTGGATCGGCTCAGGAGGGGTGCTTGGGGGAGTATCATAACGTGAATTAATTGTACGTAAACACACTATAATCACATAGTATACATCAACATCATAAGTAAGTCATATAGCAAGTGCATACATACACCATGCATTTTGAAAGTTAATTGTCTTATTAGTCTAAAATGTCCACTCTGATACTAAGTTGTAACACCCTATTTTTAGGTTCGAGGGTTAATCAAGTGCAATATTATAATTTAAAAGCTATTTATTGGACTACTATCTTATAATTCTGATGGAAGCAAATCTCAACTCTCAATGAGGCCTAAGACAGGCAATTCATTGGATTTCATATCATGCATGTTGATTCATACTACTATAGGAAAACTCTTATATTTAAAACTGTTAGTGTAAGCACTCAGAACTGTGAGAGAGACAGCACCTACACTGCGACTAAAAGGGTAACTTTACATATGAGAATGATCGCTCTAAACTACAGAATAGGTGCACCTCTATGGTAGTTAAGAGGTAGAAAGTTATGACATGCTCAATTTCTTATACTTAATTGAAGTGATTGGATTAGATATCTTATTACTTAATACGTATGAGTTGCATTAATGTAAAGATTGGGTTGTGGTTACCTATGCTACATACCCACGAGTAAAATTTAAACACACACAAGGCATCATCAAGTACAAGAGTATCATACACTAATACTTGGTCTTCACATTGATCATCATGGTGTATGAACATATGCTCCTCCATCCACATTTCTTCAACACACAACAACAAATAAGTTTTACATACCTTGTATGCTAGTCGTCATATTCTGGAACTTTGAGGCTTACGTACCCTAATGACGATTGTTAGAGTGCCCTAAAATTAATACATGACATAATGATAATAATGATAATAATAATCTAACCCTAAGGCACACACGATCACTTAATCACAACCATAAACATCATAACCACACTTATGGCACTAGCCCAATTCAGATTAAAACACTTAGTCTTAAATTCATTATTTCTTGTAAAAGTAATAAGTCTTAAATACATAGCTAATCTCCCCCAAAACACAAATCAAATACATAACATGCAACACACGGTACCATTCACGCCACCATGAGCTTCTCAATCCGTCCACATACACCGGTCACTTGTGAAAAATACAGCTAAATGGGCCGGCTTCGGTGGGATCTAATAAAATGCCATTGACATCATCTTACATCTAAAACTCAATTGAAATCTCATACATGGAACCAATCAGAAGTGAAGCAGAATGGTCATCTAGACTTAGATGAGTCAAGCTTCATGTCCTAACTCGGAGAGCTCACTCCATGTAACCTAGCATAAAGATGGAATCCAAATCAACCGTAGATCACATTGACACATATATCAAGGCAAAGTCTCCACACATGCATAATACATAAGACATTCAATTAACTTAATTAATATCTTAATGAAGTGTTATATCTCATTATATACCCCTTAATAATAGTTTAGGGTTTTATATACCCATAGTGAGAAATCTTATATTTAAGGTTTTATCAAATAAACTTAACTTGATGATTTTTTGAATGGCCAAATAATATCTAAGTAGGCTGAAATTTGGACTGGTAGGCCATAACTCTAAAGGCCAACGTGGTAAACTAGACACACTAAAGTCGGGCTAAGGTACACAGCGACCTAGATCTAACCCTAAAACCTATCTAAAGACTAGCTGAATCTATCATCGATATATCAACCATACACAGCCTTCATACATGCTTATACGACTATTTGGCCCTCTGAAAGCTAAACCGATTCAAACCAACTCAAGATCAGCCTGATCGGGAAAAAAACAATGAAGGACAAAACTCTAACCGAGGGCTGGAATTTTACAAAAGTTACTAAAAAACCACAAAATAATATCTAAATGGTGCTCCAATCCACCAAATTGAAAATTATGTCGGTCTCGACTATCACATTTATCACAAGCAATGAATTTTGTTATAATAGGGACATGGCAAATTCCTTTTTTTCTCAAATTTGAAATGTTTTATTTGCAGGAAACTAAGATTCCATCTACATAGCAAACAATCATTTAATCAATTTATAGTTGTGATTACAAACTACCGCGGGCATCTGAAACAGGGAATTTAAAATGAGGCTTTTATTCTTCAAAACATGGTGGCCGCCGGACCACAGTTGACGCTTGATGAGGAGGACGCAGAGATCACTGGCGTCACTCTCGAAGATTACGGAAGAAGTTGAGTGGAAGACTCGGCGATGCCGATGGGGGAGATGGACTTGCCGCAGCTCTCCTCGTCAGAGTTGGAGGGGCCGAAAGGGGGAGGAGATGGAGTTCTTGCAGAGGCGGAGCTGGTGGGCAAGGGCCGTCAAGCGGATGGTTTCCAGCTTGAAGATCCATCTCGAAACGGCCCAATGGTAGTGGAGGCCATTTGAGGTGGAAGAAAAGCCGGCGGGAACTTGTCGGGGACAGTGCAATTTGAGGTGGAAGACGAATATTTCCAGAGCGGATCAGTAATAGGCATCGACTAGGGAAAGAAAATGACGTGGCTACTTGCTAAAACCGGTGGTACTCACATTAGTATAAACATGAATCTAATCATTTATTTAGAACATGGCTATATTTTTTAAAATTAGACAAATTTCTGTTTATCGTTTTGTCGTTCTTATAATCTAAAAGTTCATATTAAATTTATCAGCGGTTGGTGACACAAATTTTTTCCTTCAACTAATAACATGCAAATTTAGAAATTGCTTAGTATAAGTTGTTGATTGATATAATAATATTTGCAGCATGTAAACTTAGCCATTCGTCTACATCATAATATAAACATGTATTTTATAATAAGACAGATATGTTGCCACCATCATCCAACAGTCACTATAATCCAAGGGTCCATATTAATTTAAGGCTACACAGAAGTATCAACGGTTGCCTGATATTAATTTTTTCCACCTCTTTATTCGTCCTACTGCTCGATCAGTAATCATAAGAAAATAAATTTTATTTACTTTCAGGAGACAAATAGACAAGGTAAAATACATCAGAAGAAGCCAAAACATCACTCACCACTTGACGTAACCCGCACTCAGTCTAAGACTGCATACATGGTGAACAAACGGGTGAAACTCAACACACAAGAAAAAGACTTCCAGAGACGAGACGCCACCACAATCAGTTAAGATTTGCTTCCCCTCCCACGGGCATGCATGCCAGCTCTATGATTTCACAAACTTGATGCCCACACCAAATCACATATATTGTTTAATATAGATATATGGGTAGCCAACTAGGCAAAGCTTTATGTATATGTACACATTGCATCTTCATCATCACTCGTATGAGCCCGGAGGATTACCATGACCCACGCCGGGGCTATTACCTGGCGTCGTTGGTCGGAAAGCCTCCACCTCGTACCTGCCCTGCATGTATCGTCGGCTTCGGAGCTGCGAGGTTGGTGGGAAAGCCTCCACTTTGTACGTCTTGCTCGTCTTGTGTGGGAGCTCATGTCGACGTTCGCTCACCTTCTTCCTTCTCATGCTTGCACCCTTATAATTTGCATCTGCCAGTCCCTGCACTTTTCGAGCTTCGACCACGAACCAACAACACTCCATGGAGACCAAAAGGAAGAATATAGTTATAAGAATCGATGGTGAAGACGACCTCCTAGTGCAGCTCATGATCATATATTAGAACCCTGTATATATGTCTAATTTGATCGTTCTGATAAATTTTTCACACTTAAAATGATCAAGGACGGAATAAGCTTCTACTCTACTGCTCGATCATGTCTTGACCAATGTCTGCAGAAACTACTGTTTAACATGGTTTCCAAGGGGACCCATAACAAAACCATCAACCTCAGAAGAAATGGTTTTCATTTCAAGGATTTTCTATTCATCGAATATAAGAAAAAAGAAAGAAGAGAGAGAATCGTGCAAGGTAAGAAACAGTGTGAACTGAGTTAGCATATCTTTTCCTTGGACATGGATCACTTAGTAATATATTCAGGTTAAATCTTGCAAAAAAAATGTATATAGTTAGATCAGAACCATAAAGCTAGCAATTTTTTTCATTTAAAACTAGAAAACCGATTAGAGACTTGCATTCAACCGCCAATCATAATTCATAC
Source organism: Piper betle (assembly GCA_033002965.1). Taxonomy (NCBI): domain Eukaryota; kingdom Viridiplantae; phylum Streptophyta; class Magnoliopsida; order Piperales; family Piperaceae; genus Piper; species Piper betle. Next base: position 12,413 of record JAURVB010011136.1, read on the forward strand.
ACCAATGCTAGCTAATGATCTTTCACCTTTTAATTAGAAAACAAAAGGCTTACATTTAGTGCAGCTATTCTCGTGGCCCAGCCAGAGTATCCGAAGTTGAAAGAAGCTTTGCCAGATTTGCAACTCGTCAATTTTCATGCACCCTCATCCCATTTTCGGTATGTTAAGGCATCCATCACAAGATTGTACCGCTTGATTTGACAACACAAACCAGGAAGGCACTTCTGAAAATAAAAAAAGATGATCACCTGTACTCCCCAGCTGCGCCTTTTCTGATCTCAGATATATTGTTGTACACAAAGTGGAAGCCGCCAGTGCTTGTTCCAATGCTTTAAGTGTTGACTGTGAAGAAGAAGCTACAGAGAAACCACTACTTGTTTTTAGATGGACGAGAAGACTGGCATTGTACTGGATACTCAAATAAGCAATGTCCTAAACTGTGGCATGTATGCACAAATGTATATGGTGATGGTTGGGATGGTTTGCAGGGAATGGAAATCGACTTTGTCATTTTCCAGTCAACTCGATTCCACATTGGATACGTCCAAATAATCAGGAAATTTAAGAAATGGAAAGTAAGATTGAAGAGTTATTAATATATGTGGAGTTCTATAAACTGTATCAACAATTTGCTTCCATATTTCTTATATACTAATGTAAAGCAGGTACCAGATATTGGGGAGAAAAAACAAAGCAGGTACTTGCCCTGCCAATGATGTCGGATAGTAGCGTGGATCATTAAACATACCAATCTGTGGGATGGTGGGATGGTTTGAGCACCTAGTTTCCACCAGAGAACATACAATATTATGTATAAAAGAGTAGGCATTCAAACTTCGGTCAACGGCTTTTTCTTCTTCTTCTGATACTGAAAACTGAAAAGATGTCAAATGACTGTTTTTTATGGCCCAGGTGCTTTTCTTGACGCCGACCATCTTTCTCTGCCTGGGTTTAAAAACTTCAATTTATGGCTCCACAAGCAAAAGCCTTTAGAGATTATGAACTCTGCCGTACTTAGTCAAGACGTTTGTGATACATTCTTCTGTATATTTTTGCTCCTTCGAGTTCAGTATGCATCTCCCTTTCTGTTCGTTTCCCAAAGGGATTTTCCAAGAGCCAACCCTGGGGATCACATTTCATTAAATTGTCAACAACATCAGCGTAATGGAACACATCAGTGAATGCATCAAACTGATTCCATATGTCGATAGCTACGTTAAGAACATCAGACTGCACAAATACCTGCACAAAAAAATAGGCTCATCATGAGAGAAAAGATACAAACAATTCACGGCAATTTGGTTGGCATTTTATCCACTGAAAGGTGTAAAAAGATGTTCTATTTTCACGTATAATTAAGTAACAGTTTTTTCATTTCCCAGTTAAAATTTCGATTAGCCAAAATATTTGTATTTTCGTGATTAATTTCAAGGTAACCAAAAAGTTGTTTACTTAAGGCTTTTTTAGGTTTTACATAAAAATATGCTCAACCCAAACATTGTATTAGGTTTCTTTAAGTTGGAATAAAGCTACTGCTTTTGGCTGTCTTATCCTTCTCTCTTTGATTTGACAAAATTTTCTCCTCTTTCATCCAGTAATCTTTCACTTGGATTATGATTATTGGTCATTGTTCTCAGATTTAATTCACCATAAAAGTAGTTTATCAGAGACAAAAGATATACATCTTTTTTTGTTATAATTATCAACCTTCCACCACGACCATCAAACCACTTACCGCTTGTGTCCCACTGGCAGCTGCAGTCCACGGTCACCATAGCCATCGCGCAGCACCAGCAGCTGTCACATACGTACCACCTCTCCTCGTCAATAAGACTTATATCTGGACAGAACATCACTGCGAAGGCAATCTGTTTGAATGGAATTTCAGTTTTGGTTCGCCTTTTATTTTGTCTGGTTCAAACTTCTCATTCCTCTTGTTCAGTTTTAAGCTCCATATTGGTTCAACCTTTTCCAGCAATAGTTTAAAGATTATTTCTAGGTTCAATTCAGACATATTTGAATCGGGTGAATTAATTGAAATTTTGAATCGTCCCTTTTTTAAAAAAACGACTGTAGTATCATGAAAATTATAAAAGAAAAAGAAAAAGAAAAGAAAACTATGAAAAAAAATGAAAAACTGGGAAATTTTTCTTCAATATTGATTCTGTAACATGCAAGAAACTCCAAAATACACAAAGGATAATGTTTTAGAAGAACGTAAACGTCAAGATCAACAAGCATATAGAATAGGAATATTATCATCAAGCATCAATTCACTCTTCCTCAGGTTTCCAAGATCTTATCTGTACAAATGACACTTATTAGAAGTGTAATTTAATCTTTTGAAAAGTTGAATATGAAGATAATTTCATCTTTGGAAATCTCTAATCTTTTGAAAAGTTGAATATGAAGATATTTCATCTTTGGAAGTCTTGCACTTGTACAAAAATATGTCAATTCCAGGATCTCTATCTACCTAGCCCTAGGCTGGTACAATCTTTAAGGAATTATTTGAATACCACCATCCATTTGGCTTCATACAGCCTTTAAATAGCTCGAAGGTTTTCATCCAACAATTCATTTTGAATGCTCGGATTTGTCATTGTTGGAGTGATTATGGTTGTATGTTACATGAAAATTTAAAGTGCAACATATGTTTGGCATATAACCTTACTTCAAGATCGGTTGCCTCGATGATACACAGCCAATTCATCTACTTCGTGTTGCTCCAAAATATGAGCTTAAATTCATTATCAGGCATTTGTTATAAAAAATTTCACATACAATCTCAAGGAAATTTTGTTAATTTTATTACAATCATAAAAAGTGACCAAGTTTATAAAGGAGCGTTTGATAAGTTACAATTATTTGGGGAGCTTTGTTTGTTTGTCACTTTTGTTGCAATTATAAAAAGTGAGAGTTTACAAAGGAGCCTTTGATAAGTTACAATCATCTGGGGAGTTTTGTTCAAGCATTTTTTTTTTTTTGTAGCATTTTGCAATATATTGTTAAGAATGTCTCTACCACTTTATATTTTTCCCTGTTATCTTTATAATTTTATATTTTTCAACAAAAAGGCTTAAAACAACAACCAAACATCCCATTAAAAAGGGGAACTTAATACATGTAATCTTAGTCTTTAAATGGTCTTAATATTTTTTAAGTCTTATGTAGGAAATTGACTTTTTATGAGGATTTTAATTGAATCTTTTAAATTAATTTCAAGGCAACCAAAAAGTTCCTCCAGTTAGAACTATTTGATTTTTGCTTATAGATATTGGCAAACCCAAGCATAGTGTTAGGGTTTTTTTATGATGGAATAATGTTCTTGCTTTTGGTCATCTTGTTCTTCTTTCTATTATATTTGGCTGAGTTTTCTCCAATTTTCTCTATTTTAATCTCCTTAGAATATTCATAATTGTTTGGAGTTAATCCTCCTCCATAACTACCTATGAAGCAAAACTAATTTCAGCTCGGACAAATTGACTAATTGACACTGTATCAATATAAGGACCAATAATGTTAATCATACTATCTCTCTTCTACTTGTACTCAGCCACTTCATACTTTGCCTAGTCGTGAGTCACTGTGGAGTTCGCTAACTTTTCTAGTTATACTAGAAGTATCCTAATTTATAAGTCTTTCTATTTATATTCAGATTTGTTTGCTTAATAGCATTAGATGCAATTTAATTGATTAATTCGTTACTAGAAAGATTAGTCTTATTAGTTATACTCGTACAAGAAGAGAACACATCTATAAACACAGCAGTGTCTGCCACTGTCATTTGAGAACAAAAAACTTTGTGCCGCATCTATCGAATTTACCTACTTACACCCTGCAAGTTATCATCTTGTATAAGTACACTAGTCACTCACCATTAAATGAAAATATAGAAAATTAGCAAAAAACTATAAAAAAACTTAGAGTTTCAAGCAAACAAGAGAGATAGTAAAACAAAAAACATAAATTATAAAGCACTATGCCTACTTGTCCCCCTAGACACAAGTACTTCGAAATGGAGTCCATCAATGGCTTTTGAACCAACCTTCTTTGGTGATGTTTTTTCTTAAAATGAGGATCAGGACACTGCAAGAACACATACAAAATATAATCATCTCAGACAATCACAGAGTGTAGGATGATAACTCCATTCCTGATTTTGATTCGTACTCACAAACAAAAGGTGAAAAAACAGTACTAAGCCTCATGGTGTAAGATTGTTGAGGTTGCTCTTGTTGCCTGAACAGCCTAAATTATATAGGTCCTCTTTATGTGAGTAATAATTATCTATCACTCACCTTATACATTATTTTATCTGTTAGAAGACATGTTTATCCATTATATTTATGTCATGTTTATCCTTATACCTAGCCTTCGGTCTGTTAGATGTCGTACACTTTGAAATTTTTCTGCCTACATTATGAATAAAGCATAGAAGTTTTGTGGATTGAACCCATGCCAAAACCATTGGATTTGACAGGCCTCAGCTTTTAGTCTTAAATTCTTGCTTTTTTTAGAAAGAATATCCTTATGCTCTCAAATGTTACTAAAACCATTGACACTACATCTACTCATCTGTTCACCTACGAATGCCGTAGTAATTTCCTGGCACTCTTTTAATGGCTTTGATCCAGAGAAATAACACACATCATGAAATGCTCAGCTTTAACCATCTTTCAACCTTCGGACAAATCATTGTCACTTTAGTTTTTATTTTTGGTTGTCATGAATTTGTATCATTTTGCCTTCTTCATTGAGGTCTAGGCACTTACAATCCTGGTTTCCCTTCAGGGATTTCAACGAAATTTTACCTCACCAAAAAAGATTATTGCATTTTTGTCTCCCATAACTCGCAGCAATTGCAAGGAAATGATTGGGCTTCAAACTGCTGGAACTTACATCTGTTTGAGAGTGACTTGATGATAGAAACCTGCTAAAGTTAGGTCCTAAGTCAGATCAATTTGCTGATAGAAAATTTCTGCTTAATGTTTCCTTGATCAACTTGAATCTTCTAATTTGCGCTTGAAATTGTTGTTTATTCTTATTTTCTGCTTAAGTTTGATTAATCCTAGACAAGTTCCAGTTTACAGCTATCCAGACCATTGTTTTAACATCTACTAGTATGATGACGATTATAGTAAGTTGATTGGAACCAAATCATGCCCCCTCTACCAAATTATTATTGATAAAAATTAGAACTCCTTTTCTTACGTTACAGACAGGGTTGTCTCGCTTCATCTCTTCTTTTTTTTTTTTTAATGCTACGGTATATTTAGTAGTATTCAGAGTTATCATATTAAACTCCTGTTTGAACTTAACTACGTCAGTTCAATGAAATTCTGGTCTATTCTGTATCAAAAACACAGCCAGGAAATGACATGACATCTCCCAACCAAGAATACAATGGCAATTTTGAGTATTTGGGTATCAGTGGATGCTATTATATTAGCTGATTGAACCTTACAACCAACAATCTTGGAAAACCTCACAACAGATTTCTTCTTGACTAAAGTGTGGTAGGTTTTACAGTAGAATACTTCTAAAGAGATGGAGAAATGGAGACTGATGTTATGGGCAAACTCATCAGTATGCCATAAACACTTGCCCTCCATTCATATCATGTGAGTTGGTTGAACGCGTTTTATCTCCAATTGACCATTAAAATAGTAAGTAGTAACTAACACCATAGATAAGCCTAACATGTACACACTCACCAATATTGAAACAAGGGCAAGCGGACCAGGATCGTAAGAGACCAGTCTTGCACAGGACACAGCAGCATTAGTTAAAACGAAGTATCTGCAGTAGAAAGATACTCAAAAAACACTTCAATTGAAGTTGTATTATTGGAGTTGAAAACATACCCCTTACATGTTTTTAAGGTTTAGTCCTTTGATCCAACAGTCTGCTCGTTTAACCAACTACAGAGATAGATAGGTTCACACACAAGATAATATTTTAGCAGAGATGAATTTCGGATATGAATAGGTAATTTCTCAGCATCAGTTCAAGAAAACAGAAATGGAAAACACAAATAAATTCTCCGTACCTTCAGTCGTATTTCTAATCCCAAATAGTTCCTCGCACAAGGAGGGAGCTTCGCGAGCCAAATAAGAAATCTACCGACCCCTAAAAAGAAGAAGTAAGAGTGCAAGTCCAGCAGTAACTAGATGTCCACCATTAACGGTAGAGTTGGATCAGCAAATTATGTCGTCGGGCACCTCTGCAGGCATCTGCCATTAACGATTACGCATGCAAACAGCATGTCAATACAAATCGCACCACACAATAATTTGTACAAGCGACAAAATATAAAAAATAAACACGAGAATACTGATATAATTACATAAATGTGACAGGATAATCACCATGAAAGATGAACTAAGAGGATTCGAATTCGGACATGGCCCACCTGAATCAGGCAGAAACAACCATTTCGTCACAGTTTGTGAAGCAGATAGCAAAAACAGGCACAAAAGGCTAAAAGAAGTCGAGAATTCAATGTCAGTGGTCATTGAATCCGCCCACCTCACCATCAGTCTCACTAAGGCCAAGCTCACTGTATTCCAATTCAACGAGGTCAGGGCTTCTGGGTGATTGGACAACGGCCGGGCTAATCCCGCCGGAAAGGCAGCGGCAGACAAGCCCACGCTCGACCCTGCCAACCGAGGTTGCCCGAGCTCGACACACAATGCTGGACAAACCTCAACCCCAATACTACGAACGAAAGACAACGCACAATCTCGAACAAATTCAAATATTAACTATTTAAAGAGTCAAAATAAATTAATTTTAAACTAAGCATGATAATTTATAGTTTTGGATGGAAATAAGTTAGTTTAGATGGTCCCCCTGCGAGTGGGGCGGCTTTTAACATCTCGATTAAGATAGTGTTTGTTCGATGCTGGGTTGATTTCTTTCTGTGGAAAAGCTCCACTCGGAGGGTCACATTTAGGGTTGTTAAAAGAGTGAGTGAGCCGAACTCAGCTTTTGTTAAAACTCGACTTGAAATCGAATGAGTTTTGAACATATATAGTTAAAATCGACTCGAATATTTTTTATTATTATCTCGAGCTTCGCACTCTAGAACTCAGTGATCATACCTTAAACTGTTTTAATTTTGACGAGCTCGAAATATGAGCATGGATTGAACACAAGACTTTCAAGTCTTTAGGATGATGCTCTCCCATCCTTGTATTGATGCTACTTTGTTATTTTATTATATATAAATAAATATAACTAGTTATAATTAAACTTATTAATATATATATATATATAATTATCTTAGATGGGGGTAAATAATTTTTCTGTTTCAAACTTTAATTTAGATTGTTAGATTACAAAGACGGCCCAAATTTAATAAAAAAAATAAAACAAAAGACCCTCACCACTAACATCATTTAGTACGTAGTCAATAATAATATTTATTTATGATTTTAAATATATTTTGAATAAACAAATGATATTATGTATATTATTATATTATATTATCGAGTCGAGTTCGAGTCAAGCTATGAGTCAATTTTGAGTTCGAAGTAAGCTCGAGCATTTAAATATCCAGTTTTTGAGTCAAGTCCAAGCTGAGCCAAATGTTAAATATTCACGAGCTGATTCGCTTAATTAACAACCCTAATCACACTTATATTCAACTTTACTTGACTAGACTCAAAGTTCAATAATTTATATATTTTGTATATAATTTTTTTATGAAATATAAAAAAATGATAAATATAATTATATTATGATAATCCAAGAATTTTATTCACAAAAAACTATTTGATATATAATTGAACCAAAATTTAACTATTTAAACTTTCAAAATTAATTGTATCTCAAGTTATAAATAAGAAAAAATATATATGAACATCTCAAAATTAATTCTATCTCAAGTTATAAATAAGAAAAATATATATGAACATTTCTCAAGCTTACTCATCATCAACCCAAACTCGACTCGATTCAAACTCTTTTAAATTAGACTCAAATTCGAAATAAACAAGTAGAACTTGAGCAAGATTGAACTTAATGCAACTTGCTTGATTGGTACTCCCCACCCATGATGGATTTAGGGGCTTTGTGTAACATCTCAATTTTTTGATCTATGGGCAAAGTGAAATATGATGTTAAATTCGTTAAAAAAACCATTAATTTAATTACTGTCATACAAACTTTATAGAAACAGATTTTAAAAACACAGACTAGAACCACATAATGGGCAACTAAAATCATTCATATATATATATAATCATACATACTATGACGAACACACAATTATATTGACACACACAATTATATTACGCATGGTCGGAGCAACTCAATGGAGTATATAATGTATCATAAATATACACATCTATCAAAACATAGTCAACGGTAACATACTTATATCATACGTAACTATACACATATACCGGATTCTAATTGACTTAATATACTTACATCATACATAATCATACACATGTACCAAAATCTTGTCAACGATAACATATTGTATCATACTTAATAACTTATTAAAACTTATTATAAATAAAAAAATAAAATCAATATATATATATATGACACGATAGAAATATGAAAATCATGAAATAAGCAATAAGAAGAGGGGGGGGGGAAATAGAGATGCTGCGAGGTTTTTTATATATCTTATGTTCCACCATAGCCCTTTTATAGAAGCTAAAGACAAAGTGGGATGTTGTAACAAAATACAAAAGAATAATAAATAGAGACAACTAATAACGAAATATGAAAAGATAATTAATAAAATAATTAATATCAAAATATAAAAAAATAATAAATAAAAACAATTAATAACAAAATAGAAAAAGACAATAAATAAAATTTATTAGAAATAATTTATAAATATTATTAAATAAAATTAACTTAATAATATTTAACATAAGTTTTAAGATAAAATAAGCTTGTTATTTTCAGAGTTTTACACTCTATACATGCAATATCACCTTTTTCTTTTCTCAAATAATGTACTCCAAGAGTATTAAGCAAATATAACTTCAAACTATGTAGATTTAAATTCTTCCTATCTTCTCTTCACTAAGAATCACACAATCTTTTTATGTTTTACCCACAAAATTATCATTTTATTTTATATTTTAATTTCTTCTTATTTCCCTCTCGCATTGGACCCACATTGATGCTTAAATATTCATCTTTTCCTCTTCTCGTTTATCCATAATTTTATTCGTTAATTATAAATTATAGTTTTTATTTTTATTTGCATAAGAATAACGTGACTCTTACTATATGTGTACACAATATATTTTTAAAAGGAAAAAGTAAGTCTATTCATAGACCAAGCCACCAACAGCTAAAATTTAGTTTGCTTATCTTCAAGTTCGAGCAAAGTCTCATAGTAATAAAGCTGATCCAAATTTGAGTTAAGTTCAAGTTACCTTAATGCACAGTTTATCAACTATATTTTTTTCATATATGTTGAAATTTTATTTCAAAAACTTTCAATTTGTTAAAACATTAAATATAAAAAGTTATGAAAATATATTATTATTGTCAATTCATTCTATTTTATTATTATAATTATTTTTTAGTGGGAAAATTTTACGTGTTTGTGTATGTGTAGCGTGTGTTTCATAAAAGGAACTTCATGTCAAGCTTGATCATAACGAGGTGGAGAAACGTACTTGATAATATTGAATGAGGAAATTTTTGGCCCACAGTTGTCACATTTATTTAAGAACAAAAATTTTTTTGTAATTTTATTTATTTAAATAAAATAATTGAAAATTATTACACATGCTTCCTAGTTGTTTGACGGTTTTTAATAATTTAAATTTTTATTAAAACAAGCTTTCAATTTACCTTAAGTCCCGCATACGATATGGCCCCATGCAAAAAAGGAAGGGAAGAAATTAAAGCGTACTTGAGGGGTAGTCTTAACATATTACAAAAATTTGCTCAGAACTCTTGTGAGTAAGACAATAAATGTTTTGGCTACAAGCGAGCATCCACTAAAAATCAAGTCACAATTACAATGATCACAACTAAATGTATCAGTAAGAGTAATTATCTACCGTAAGGTCTTAAAACCAAATTGGCTCTAAGACCCGATCATCATCTAAATATACATCGGCGATGCGACCTATTCATTATCAAAATTTTAAAATTATTATCATGGATATTTAATGAAAAATAACTTCCTTACAACTGATTGGATTATAGTCAATTTAGCTGCAAGACCTTAAATCACTGATACAGACAACAAAATAGCTATTTGCAAAACAATTATCTATCTCATAGACATGCCAAGACTTAAGGTGTATTCAATGAACCCAATCCCTCTTATGTATATTCGACCTATTTTGCATTCCCACTTTTTAAATTATTTCCCAAAAACGACATCATTCAGAGGCAAAGGAATGTAACGTATCCAAAGAGCGGCTGCATACTGTTTGTATTCAGTGTCTAGGTATTGATGAGATTGATCTAACTTGGTTAGGTTAGTCTTCTGCCATCAAGTTTCATCCATAGAGCTCCATTTATCAATCATTCCTACTGAACCAATAGCACAGAAGGGAAGCAAACTGATTTGTAAGCGAACACGGAAGCAGCCGCATGATAAATGTTCTCTTTGTTTGTCAAAACTAGTCAGTTAGCTTTCATAACAGCAGCCGAGTTACGACCAAATTGAATAATCATTGGTTTTCCCTTATAAACATAACCATTCACTAGATTCTGCAAACAAAACATTTTCAAGATAAAGATCAGGTCCCTGATAGGTACCATGTCAAAGAAATCTAGTCAAAAGAAATTTCAATTTCAGTCAAATGAAATCTACGTAAAAATTTTACGAAGAAACATTTTCTTATGAAAAACAAAGAAATTGAGAGAAATTTTGGAAGGCACATGTACAGGCACATGGAAAGGAATATTTCATTTTCATCTTATTTTCTTACCATCGAAACATGTAAGGAAAATTTTAAAATTGTCATATTATTTCATCTCATTGCATTTCCATTTCATATGAAAATTTTTTTCATTTACACTATTTTCATGCTAACCAAACAGACCCTTAATAAAAGTCTCCCTTGTCACAATTTGTAGAATTTTGGATTATTATATCAGTGAAAGCTAACAATAGTTGGATATTGTATTCTATCCTTCCATAACTTCTAATACACATGTTAACGTATTTTATAGCAGTTGTACCACAGTAACACAAGTGTGGGAGGGAAATTGTGGAAGCACAAGCTAACTTCAAAAGACCACATCTCATCACTATCCATATATCTATTACCAACTCTCCTAATTTCATGGCATCCTGTCATTTTTCTACCCAAACAATACATCAATATTGCTCATCCAACTGCACAAAGACCCTTCACATCTCCGAATATACAAAATCTAAATCAACCGAAATGGCATGATCCAAATTGAGATGGAATAAATGCCATCATATCTGTCATTCATTCTGACATTATCCATCAATTATTTCATAGCTATATAACTAACTATTTAGTACTATTATAACCCAATTTTTCATCTACTACATTAGTCTACAAATGATGGAGGGCCACCCAGGCTTCAAAACCAGTGACATGAGTGTTCTACATAATGACTGAAGCGGACAATCACCCGTCTTGCTCCCCCCACTTCTCATTACCAATCCTAACTATTATTCCTCGTTCTACTTTCACATGGATCCTATTTTAGAATCCATGTCACTGACGTCTTTCTGATATCAAGTGGAAGGAAGAAGAAGAAGAAGATTCTCCTTTCACATTATTTAGTTAAAAACACTACTGGACATTACCAAAAGCAACAATGTTGCATAAATCAAGAAGTCGTTTTATCGACGTTAACAACTACTTGCAAAACATTCTTCTACACCAAAGCTATTACCCTCTATACAAATGTAAATTTCTTTGCTTATTTTCAGTAAATCAAAATAATGATCAGATCATTCAAGCAATAATGAGGAGCCAGTGGATACATACCAAGGCCTTATTGGCCAAATCTATGGAAGGAAAGGTCACAAAAGCTTGTCCCTTCATTCGCCCTTCCTAAAATTACAACAAAGAGCATCAAATTAAAATAGAGATATGCAATACTTGGTAAGAGAAATAAAAAGATAGAAAGTGAGATATCATTTAGCAGATGTTTGCTATTCAGATCAAGTTGGATAATGTAGATCATTCAAATCAGGTTGAACATCTCAGATCATGAATAGAATTTGGACGAACCTAGGAGAGAATACTGAGTCACAATGTTGTTTCTGTGATAAGATGCAGAGCATGTCAACATTGAAAATGAAGAAGAAAAACCCTTTAATCATCGGAAGCAATTGAGTGAATGAGTCTATAAATAAGGTTTGTGCTCCCTCTTTTAAAAGGAATGAATGAATAAAGAATTGAGTTTATATTAAGAGTGGATTTCAAGGGTGGCAAACCCTATAATGCCAATTTCTATCTCTCAACCCCAATTCAAGGATTTGGTACTTTAGAGGGTATGCTAGCCCCCGTGAATTGGGGTTGATTGATAGAAATTGGCACTAGGATATGCAAGCCCTTGAAATCTACTCCTAAAATTGCCGATTTTTATTTCTCAACCCCAATTCAAGGATTTGGTACTTAAAAGGGTATGCCAACCTCCTTGAATTGGGTTTGAGAGATAGCAATTGGCAATACGGGGCTTGTCAGTACTTGAAATTTGCTCTTAAAATAAACCCAATTCTTTATTCATTTGTTCCTTTCAAAGAGGGAGTACAAACCTTATTTATAGACTCACAAGTGGCCTGAGCCATAAAACCATTTTGAAATTACATTGACTAAGCAATTCACACTATAACAGGTCATTACCCCACTTTGGAGTCACATTGTTCAATTCATTAGATGACTTCTGTTGAATTTCAATACTTAACATTAAAAAGTTAGTTATCTCATGATGCTTATTCAATTATTCCACCTCACCAACAAGATAAATAAGTTTTGATTCCAAATATGTAGGATAAACTTTTACAAATCAGCCTTCACTTGTTCGCCTTTAATGCTTGTTCATTTATCAAGCTTCTGTCAAATTTCAATGCTTATACTTTCCATAGTACTACTATTCAGGAAGCGTACATAATAATTAAGTGAAGTATGCAATAATGACAATCTTAAGCTTTCATGCTTCATCTTATCATTCCTCTTTGGAGAGTTGTTTCAAAAACTTGTGAATTTATTTCTGCATTGTTCGGTGTCATTGATTTAAATAAAACTGTGACACAAAGTCCATGTCACTTGACCTCAGCCTGGTTGGTGTAAGTTTTACATGATGATAAAGGTGATGAGGATGATCCTTTATATCACACATTAATGGTCACTTTCATTGTAAAGGAAAAGTTCAAAAAACTATTTGATGCAGCAAGACAAGTAGTTTCTATTGTGGATAGGTTTTTATTTAGCAGGTTACTTCTTGAAATCTCATGAAACCATAAGTACTTTTGTCATATACGTAGGCAAATTAGGCTCACGATAAAACAAAATTAAGTTTCGGTAATTCCATTTCTATCATTTGTGCTCGGTTTGAAGTGTGTTCAACTCTGGAGATCTATTTCTTCCCAGGTACACACTCCGGTGGAAAGCCCTTAGCGCAGGCTATAAGGCCAGCAATCTTCCCCAACCTTTTTTCCTCCCACCATATTCACCACCATTTGAGATCTATGAACACCAATATTTAAGCTTTGTTGAATTCAATTCTTTTGTGGTGCCAGACTGGCAATTTTCTCTAACTGGAGCCAACTATGGCAACCCTTTGGTGCGAGTTCCAAGGTCATTTATCTTCCCCACCCTTATTCCTTCAACCGAAAACCCCATCTCAGAAGCAGTAAAAATTTTATGTTCTGAAGTATTGTAGGCTGTCAATGACCATCATTGAAGCAAGACCAGGATTAGTGGCACCGATTTTGTATTATTGAGTTTACCAGTGCTCACATTCAATACAATGGTACAAAACTCATGTGAGGACAATGTTGCACATTCTATTGATCTCAACCAAAAATAAAAATCAGCATATTTCAATCTCTCATATTACCAGTAAAATTAATAAGAGTTCACATCCATCAACAATTGTTTGAATGCCATAAAAGCATCATAATTTCTTGCAGGTAGGCAAAATTGATGGCTAGAGCCAAATTTAGAGAACTAGTTATGATTATGAAGTGATCATTTCCACTATTTTGTCTTACTACTGATCATATTTATTTTCAAAAAATTTACCTGCATCAACTTGATATCCAACGAGCATTTAGTTACTTCAATATTGCCAAATATGGACCCTAAGAGCAAAAGGAAGAATGACATAAAAACTACTTATATGCATCAAAAAAATCAGGGACCACTAAGCAAATGCACTGAAAAGGTCAAAATTGAAACTCTCACCAGAAAATTCAGCATCATATAATTTATAAAATTTATTCCAACAGGCAACTAAAAATAAAAAGTAAAAATCTACAAGGTAGCACAACTTGGGGATCTTACCAAAGATGAAGTAGAAGTCTTCATGAACTACAGTTTTTGCAAGATTCTTTATGTATAGAACAGGTGTTGGATTTCCAGGAATAAAGTTCTGCAAATATTATCGTTCAAATATATTACACCCATGCAAGGATATTTTATGAACCTTAAATCCTGATGACATCAACGCTGGCATATTGAGCAAGCAAAATATGCAATAAGACATTTAAGAAGCACAAAATTGCAAATGAAAACTAACACAAAAGTTATGGCCAAGATAGGTGAGTTAACATAGCAACAATAGGGAGAGACACTGGCACAATACTCAACCTATTACAAAAGTGAGATTTCTACAACAATATTGTTGAGTTGTGATTATCAGCTTTGTAATGTAAGATGACTAGGCTAAAATTTTTCAGCTAAAATTACATCAGGAATCATGATGCATATACATATATATAGAAAAATATTTGATGACATTAAAGATACAGGTTCACTTCATTATCCCTTTGTTTGATGGTTGCAACAAGAAGGGTGTATGATATAAAAGGTTTTTGCATTTTTTAAGCATGCTCCTGTGTCATTGTTTTAAACATGAAAGCTATCAAACAGTGACATAGAATCCATGACACCCCAGCCTAGTTGGAATAAAGTGATGGTAGTCAAAATGACAACTCAATGATTGTCATCCAATCCAGATAATCATGAGCATGTTGTGCCCTAGAAAACTTAAGAATTTCAAGTTAAAACTGTTCTTCCAATCATTTTGGCCACAGAACTACATATTGTTTTGTGAAATGAGGCCATTGAAATGCTCCATTGGTTGAGCTCTACCAAAACGCCTCATCGCCATAATCAAGGTCATGATAATATTGTTTATCACCACAAGGATCAGACAGAGGTTGGCAAGGAGTAACCTAGGGCACAAGCTGTGACGCTCGTTGGAGCTGTCAAGGCGTAGGCACTAGCGCTGGGCTCTGTGTGCAGGCATCATCATGACCTGGTGCCTACGCTCGGCGCAAGGACAGGCTTGGATATCCAATATTTGCAACTCCAATCTAAATGCAACCCTTCTTGAATCGAATCATTTTTTATTTAGATATGATACCGGTTCCCCCTATCCAAATTTATTATATATTTGGAAATATATTCAGATCAGAAACAGGTTTGAGGTCCATCCTAGTGATATTTTTTGAAAGCATATTTTAAAATATTCAAAAATAAAAATATTTTTTTCTGATGTTCTATATTAAAAAAATTACATGGCTTAAAGAGATGTGGCATTTTCAGAATCAAATCAAATCAGATGCAGATTAGATCCGGTTTGGTAGATTCAGATCAAATATAGATATGGCTGAATGAAATATGTTGGAATATATTTATGTTTAAATGCATTTTGACACTTGTAATGCACTCTTTGACTACTTCTTTAGTGACATTTCTTTGTTAGAATAAGCAGTAAGTTAGTTTCTATATATTGACAAATTAGTTCTTACATATCAGCGGTTAGTCTTGTAATTTAAATTTGAGTTGTATCAACTTTTGTAATTACAAATGTCTATAAATATAGTATGTACGATAATCTATTGACTACCTGCTACCAGCATTATTTTGTATTTTTCAACATAGTATCAAAGCATGGTTTAGATCTGAGGAAAGCTTGTGAGGGAGGGAAGTGATTGGGTGTTCTCCTTCCTCACCTCCCACTCTTGTGATTTCTAAAGTTTTTTTTCTTCCACTCCCGTTTGCTACCTTGTGTGAGAGGGTGTTTATAACCATATACAATGGTGTCAATAGATTAGAGCTTACCAATTGTTGTCTTGTCAAAATTTGATGTCTCCCACGAGGGTTTCTCTTTACTATAATGTTTTGTCATGTCCTTTTGTTAGAAGTACTTTTAATTGTATCCTTTAATTATTAAAGGATTTCTTCATGTCCTAGGAAATTTGCCTCCATGTCGAGAATTTTGGGTATTTTTTTCCATCAATTTGTCTTAGTTCACAGTCGGATTCAATACCCTCTTTAAAATTCTGATTGTTTACCTCAGAATTTTTTTCTATCCTTACAAGACCAGCCTAATTTTGGCTTGAGAATTGTTCTATGAAGACCATTATTCAAGTTCTGATTTTACAGTCTACAACTTGAGAGGGAGAATATAGATGTCCAGTTCAAAAGATGGTATTGCTCTCTTATTGCTACTGTAATACTGCTACCTTCTTTTTTAATATGGACCTGATATGTCTTGTTGAAGAATTCTTGAAAAATGCACAAAAATGAAAATTTTTTCCAAGAATGTTTCAAATTTTGGATTTGAAGGGAGCATCACTGTTAAAGATACTTATAGTTCCTCAAATGCACCATGAAGACCTATGGTTCAAGCAATGTCTAATTGACTCCCGACATAGGTTGAGGGGAGTGTTGAAATATATATATGTTTAAATGTGTTATGAAACGTGAAATGTGTTGTTTGACTGCTTCTTTAGTGACGTTTATTTCTTAGAATAAGCTGTACGTCAGTTCCCATATATTGGTTAATTAGTTCCTGTATATCAACAGTTAGTTTTGTAATTTAAATTTGAGTTGTATCAACTTTTGTAATTACAGATGTCGATAAATAAAATACGTAGGATAATCTATTGATTCCCTACTACCATCATTATTTTGTATTTTTTAAACAAAACAAACATAATTTTCTGATTCAGATGAAATACTGATAGGATATTTGGATCTGGCTCGGAGAGATATGGCTATCTCGTCCATATCCGGTCCAAACCTATCTCTTCTTGGGGCCTAGGTTGTGATGCAATAAGTTGATGCTCATAGCCTTTGCATGCTAAGCTCCCATGGCTAGAAGGTTGTGGGTGAGAAGGAGGTCTTGTTAACCCGTAGTTGCTGGATTATATTGAGTCATCCCATCTTTAGCAGTGGGAGGACCAGTAGAATCGGCTCCTTGAGTGTTATGTCAAGCTCTTCTAGTGCCTAATATGTGCATGGGAAGGAACCAAAGTTGTTCCTCAAATCCAACGAAAGGTCTGCTTTGTCAAGTTATCTACTTGTTAGACATCAGTGATAAAGAGAAGCTGTGGTTTGTGATGAAGTCAAAGCCACAATAAGAAAGCCCAAAACCTTTACTTCTTAGAGTGATTGTGTTAGTAAATTGTTTAAAATAATCAAACAAATCAGAGATAAATTGTTGGAACTAGAAATTTGAGGATAAATTTTGTCATTTTCACACATATGGACATTCTTTTTGAATCAGGGATTAAGAGGACATAGACAAACTACACTAAACTACTGCATATTTCTTATTGATGATTTGCAAATAACATTGATAATGAGAAGCCATAATGCACTCTAAGCCCTAATGGGCCCAATGGCATTACAATTCACTACCTGATAATTAGGGGTGCTAATTGAGCGAGCGAGCCGAGCTTAACATGTGTTCGAACTCGGCTCGAATAGTTCGAAACTCGTTCGAACTCGACTCGAGATCGAACGAGTTTTGGGCATACATGCTCGAGTTCGACTCGAATATCTTTTATGTGTTCGAGCTCGACTCGAGCTCGAATATACTTAAACTGCTTATTTTTGTGAGCTCGTTCGCCAGCTCGTTCGTTAGCTCGAAACCAGCTCGATTAAAAGTCAAAAGTACCTCACTTAAAAAAAAAAGTGAAAGTGAGGCCAATGTGGTTTGAACCCACAACCTTGAAGTCATCAAGGTGAATACTTACCATCTCAACTATCTTGCTTCTTTGTTATTATATTTTATATATATATATATATATAATATAAAGACTATATTATTATATTATTTTATCGAGTCGAGTTCGAGTCGAACTACGAGTCGAGTTCGAGTCGAGTTCGAGTCGAGTTCGAGTTACAACCGAGTCGAGGTCGAGTCGACACGACCTTGCTCGAGCTCGGCTCGTAAGATTCGAGTTCGAGTCGAGTTCGAGTCGAGCATTTAAATATCGAGTTTCGAGTCGAGTCAAGCCGAGCCGAACGCTAAATGCTCACGAGCTGGCTCGCTCAATTAGCAACCCTACTGATAATCATGCCCACTAACTCTGGCTGGGCTTATTATCCCTCAACATACCAGCCTACTGGGCCCACATATTAATACCTAACAGATTGGCGAAAAAGAAAGCCGCAAGGGAATAGAAGCAACTTATGCTCTTATAACAAATTTCACTCCTATTAGGAGTCAACAGAAAACAAATTTGCACTGCCCAAGAGCAGGGAAAGCAGTTTGTTTTTGTTGTTGGTAAAAGCTTGGGGTAAAAATAAAGCTTTTTCTTGTGAAAAATTTGCCTGTATTGATGGTAATCTCAGCTAGAGAATAGAAGAGATGCATGCAGCAACATACAAAAAGAAGAATTTGTTCACAAAGCAACAGTAATTGGACATAGCCGTAGGTTTGTTTTTGAAGTCAAGGTCTGACCAAGTTTCTCATACTTATAACAGGAAAAAGAACTAAATAATTAAGTCCGGCAGAACTAGGAAAATATGCTGAAAATAAACCAGGAGTTATCAAGCAAACAACTAGTATTCATACTACATTATGCAAGAAACTCCTTAAAGAAAGCAACTGATAAACCAATCTAATTTAGCATTTTTGATTTGTGACTTCTTATTTTTTCTAGAATAAACTTTGGGGTGATCTTGTTGCCTTCAACATTCTTCTTCCATACTCTCCAAGTCGTCCCCAATTGGAAGAGAGTCGTGAGCCCTTGTGATTTTCAATTTTTTCAATCTTGCATTGTGTACGTATAATGCCATTAGACAAACAGATATTTATCTCATCATAATATTTGCTGTCCCCACCTTATCAATAAATCCAAAACCCTAAATATTTGTATCATGAAAAGACATTTCAATATCAAGCTTAACAGCATTTCACCATCATTTCCATAGTAACAAAAAGAGAAAGAAGGAACAATTGTTACATTAAAAACATGGACAGCAGTAAAGACAAACATCCAAAAATGGGGTTCATGATCAAATACTTTTGACATGCAGAAAAGTTCATTACTTTTACTATTAGTTTAAAACATTCCCTATGATATGCTCAGGTGAGAGCAGAAACAAAGAAAAAGGTGTGCAATACCTTAAACATGGGAAGCGATAAAATCTCCTCTGCAGGTAACTTTCCTGCCTCTATTTCTACTGTGGTTGCAAATGGCCTTTCTTCTGATTCATCACAAGTGGGTACATTCTTCACATTTATATAGCTTTTAGGGGGCTTTCACATTGTAACAATTTGGGGGCAATCTTGATCTAATAAAAGCCACATATGAAACACAAGTCAAATTCTCCTAATTCACATAAATCTTAGAACATAAGCCTTTTATAGAAGACCCAAATTAAGGATTCATTTAAACAAAAAACGCAACTGGGCACAACCCATTCTGATGAGCAGAGAGACAAATTAGCAAAACAATTGCAACTGCACAAAAAAGCAGAAAAGAAGAACTTGACTTGGTCATATTATTCCATACAGTAAATTTATGCACTATTTATTTGCAGCTCCAAACAAATATCAAGTATTTTAATATTCATGTGTAAAAATAACAAAAAGAAAACAAAAATGATCATGGTTAAAACATTGAACCTGTAAAACGGAGCTCTTCTTCTTAATCAACGGAACTTCTTTGGGAACCAAAGCAGCAGGTTTTAATCCAACAGCCTCATGTGCTACACCTTTGTCAACTGCAGGTCCGACAATACTTTGTTTCCTACGACGCTTTCGAGAAGTAAAATTTTTCCCCAAATGAACATTTTCATGGGCATCACCCTGGAAATCAATTATTCACCCACAAAACATTTTTAATAGACCCAATTCATTTATAAAAGAACCATCCAGAAAATGTGCATACTTCTTCTGGTGATTCAAGCTCAGATTCCTCACTTGATCGATCTTCCAAACATGGAGAAGGCAAGTTTGGTAGTGGAGGAGGAGAAGAAGATGGAGGTGGCGGCTGAAAGGTAACTGCAGTAGGTAGCGGTGGAGTGGGCAGTGCCACACGAAATGGAGCAGGAATATTCATTTTGTTCATCAAATGTAAAACCTAAACAAAAATGATTATGATAAAAAATGTACATGGAATAAAAGAGTATGACCAATTAACACAAAAATCCTAATTGAGTAAACAAAGACGATCATTTAACCTGTGTATAAAATCGTGGAACAGCAATGAGTGCATTGACAATGTTAGTCAATATGTTTCCATCCGGAGGGGGATATGCATACCTTGAAAATGGAACACACAATAAAATACAACCAAGCCAAATAAATCATCCTCCAATCAAAGAGAAAAGAAAGAAATCTGATCACACTGGGAAGCAATAAATCATAATTGGCTTTTTGAGACGTCACTAAAGCAAGAGTGTAGATACAAAAAGACTATTTGGGAATTGTGGAAATTAGAAAGTGAAGATAGGTCAGATGGAATGCTAGAGGAGTTTGGCTTAAATTAAGTTATCTAAGAAATGGGGAGAAATGAATTATATAACACTCTTGTGTTACCCTTAGCAACTTTGAAAGGTTACCATAAGTAAAGTTTTCAAATAATTATTTTTTCAAATAGTGATGTGAACAAAATCCATGTATTGATTTATGCATGCGATGATGATGATGGCTGTGCCAGCATCTAGGACAAGGACAATGGGGGAACGATGATGATAACGACACTCACACAGACGGTGGCGACAACGATGACAATGATGGTGGTGGTGATGGTGATGATGATAATAGTGATGATGACAATAGTGATGGTGACAAGAATGATGAAGATCACATATGATCATTTCAATACCATGTTTCAAGCTAATAAGATATTGACATAGAAATTAATAAAGAAAACTACAAGCTAACATACTCAAGGTGAGAAGGGAATGGGTAATCCACACCAAGTTTTGGAGCAATTGCTTCACTCATCAGATATGTGCTGCCCACAGATTCTTTAGGTAGATTACCAGACAGCGAAGCATCCAATCCCGACCCTTTAACTGCATAACCAGTGTCACACCCTTCACTCCGATGATGATGGGAGTCTGGTCCTTTCTTACCAACCCTCTCAACTGACAGGACCTTGCCCAGAAACCTTAACCTGAAAGTGAGTAGTAATAATAGGCGAAGTACTTCAAATTTGAGAGGATAATAGGAATCTAATATTTATCAATTAGGATTGGGCAACGCTTCCAATCAATTATACAAAAAACAAAATAACTAAAAAGATAGTGAAACCTGTTTAACTGAGACTGTGCATGGGATGCTGATATTTCATCTTTAAAATCTATAAATGCACAATTCCTTAACCTAGTGAAGAAAAAAACAGAGAAGGAATCAAACAAAAATGATTTGCTGGCATATAGACAAGAACAAGAACTGAATAACAAAATTTTCTGTGCATTCATCTGCAATGGAAATCACAAACAGAAAAAAAGATACCTGCCACCAGAACAGGGACGCAGTGAGGAGGCACCATAATGAGAGAAGAGTCGAGAGAGAACGTCACACGGGATTGCTTCAGGAATATGCCGCACCAACAATGTGGCCACATAAGAATCTTGTGGTGGAGGCTCAAAATTAGAAGTCAAAGACTGTGTCTGGCAGTCATTGAGTATGAGGGACGAGTCAAAGGGGAGGGTGTGGCGAGCAGGATGAGGAAGATCACCCATCGAACTCCTACAATTGAAACCACAGAAGAGGCAGTTTAACTAGATATCTGGCAACCCACTTTTGCGACCTTCACAGAAAAACATGAGATAGTACCGCCACTATCAAACCAAGCCAGATTGCACGAAACAGGGTAACAGGGTAATAGGTAATGGCTACTAATGGTTACAAAACTCGCATCAAAATAATAGGGTAATGGTTTTCTCTCACAAATGCTCAATAAGAGAGGCAATCTTAAGCGATACTCGCATCAAAATAGCCAGTTGTGTCAATGGGGGTAACATGAATTTTTCTTTCAAGGCAGCCAATCTATCTATTTTATTATACTATAACAAGAGAAAACTCAGCTACCCACTTTGATGAATAAAATTTGATTTAAGTTAGAGTAGATCATAATCTAATTTAGCTCTACATTCAGACTACCCACTTCGAATAAGACTTGTGATTAGCGAGCGTGTTAGATATAGTCGTACATTCTACCACCCACGAATGAGACTTCTGATTTAGTTCCGATTAAGGTTAGAATCCGCAGAAATCTCGGCACCGAAAGGTGCTGCCAAGACGAAAACCATATACCAGGAGATGATATTCGCCGAGACGCCGTCTCGCCGGGACTTTTTGGGAAGCTTCTCGCGGTTTTCCCGCGCGACGGCACATATATCACACCCTAGAGGACCCGACGGTGACGTCGGAAGATTGTATGAGAAAAGCTTCTATAAAAAACCTGGTAATCGGTGCTTCGCTCATAGCCGGCGTCGTTTGCCGCTTCGCCTGTGCTTCGCCGGGACGATTCAGCTTCTTTTTGCGTGTAGGTACGGTTCTGACCCGGAGGGAGGGAGGGAGACGTGAATAGTGATGGTTTGGGGCGGCCGGGAGAGGGAGGGAGGACGGAGTTGGGGCTTGAACCAGAGAAGAAGGGGCAAGGGAGGGTAAAAAATTTGCAGTAGATGTCAAAAGGGGAGGGAATTTGCCGACGGTATAGCCGCCACGGCGACTTGCCCCTTCTTCGCCGGGAAGAAGCCTCCAGACTTATCTAAGCAGGTGTGAGCATAATTTTTGGGTCAAAATCGAAAATCAAATCGACCCAAATTGGTGTAAGCATTTCGGTTCGGTTCAGTTCGCTCTGAAAATAATTCTCTCGGTACGAAACCTGCGATATCCCTCACCTAAATCTAATATTTATTAGAGACTAAGATATAAAGTTTATTTATAAATGAGAATAAAATATAAATTTTTAATTTTTGTTAACCATTTTTTGAAAGCTAACATTGTTACTATGTTATATTTTGAACCACTTTTTAAAAAATATTTAAATCACTTTAAAAAAATGATATAGTCTATTATGTTACACTTTTTATTAGCTCGTTATGATATGTATATTGATATTTTGGAATTCATCAAATTAACCAATTTTTTATAAAATATTTTAAAATCTATATTTTACGTTAATTATCACAAAATTATAATATGTATATGATTTAATTTTATTTATTTAATATGATATATACATTTAAAATTACTTATTAAATAGTTATATTCACTAAAATAATGAAAAAAAATTATAACTTATGATGTACTCTGATGTGATACATTTTTAGAAGCAAAGTGGGATGACCTGGGCTAAAGTGTAAAATCTATAGTTTATTCTCACTTATAAAATAGATCTTATTCTAGTAGGTATTAGATGTGGGACTAAATTAAGAGATCTCATAATCTACCTACTTTAAAAATTTTGTCCGAAATTCTTATACTTTGGTCTATTGCTAGCCTCAACACAAGTCTTTCTATGGCCCGTGACCGATAACCTTATCCAACATCCCTAGTCTAGCCTATCATCTAACACGGTTGCTCTAATACCATTTATAATGACCCGGTCCAAAGTACAACTTAATGAAATATGTCATCTCTTTACAAGTGGTTAACCAAGTTAAAGATCTATATTTCATTCACATTTATAAAGAGGATCTTATTCTAGTAAGTATTATGTGTGAAACTAAGTTGAGAGATCTCACACAAAGGGTGCATGTGATTAAAATAATTTATACCTCTTAAACATCACATTAAAAAATAAATATAGCACTATTCTTATAAACTTTTTTAACAAACTTATCCATGTTTTCTATGATTTTTCATTTATTTATATGCTTTTGTCTTTCATTTACAGTTATTATTTTTTCATATTATTCCTTCATTACTATTTAAGTAAGGTTAATTAAAATAATTCAAATTTTACCACTTTCTTAGTACTTATGCAGGGTTTTTTTTTATTAGAAAAATTTTAAAAAACTCCATTTTTTGCCATCTATTTTAGAAGTATATATTAATTATAACTATTTTTTGAAAGTTATGTGACACCCCAATTTCTGGTTCACCTAAGAATGGAATCAGAAATGTTATGATTAAGGCGAGTCATGTTTAAAGCTTTTAGGCTATAAGGCTCGATTAATAATATAGATCGAAATAACTCATTTGACGTTAAAAGAATAGAAGACTACTAAATATCTATGTGAAAACTCATCAAATATAAATAAAAGTATGAAAGAAAGTAACTGTGTCAAGCTCAAGTATGTATAGCGTTTATCATATCTTCTCACCAAAGCAGGCTCTGGAGCACAAAACTAACATATATAATAAGAAAAATGTCATTAACGAGTATTGTTGGTCTAAAAATAACTAATAGTCAAACTATCATAGGAGAGCCGACTCTCCTGTTAAATGAAATCATTCATATACTTCTTCATAGAATCTCTTATAAAGACACTAATTAGGACCGTCAGCGTCGGATCGATAACATCTCATTCTTACTCTGTCTCATGCCTCGGCATCGTAAAGATTGAGTACTGACGATTGTTCTTCATCTATGTCGGTGTTGTAGATCAGTGGGCAATCTTCTTCCCATTCTCCAGCTAGCAGTTTGTCCCCATCATCATAAAAACCTATGATGATTCATTCATCATACCTTTTCCCTTCATCAAATTAGCCATAGCAATGATCTATTGCAGACATATTGGCATTCTGTTCGAACTCGACTTCGAATAGTTCGAAACTTGTTCAAACTCGACTCGAGATTGAACGATTTTTGAACATACATGCTCGAGTTCAACTCAAATATCTTTTTATGTATTTGAACTCAACTCGAGCTCGAATACACTTAAAATGTTTAATTTTCTCTAGCTCAAACCCGGCCAGTTCGTAAGCTTGAAACTAGCTCGATTAAAAGTCAAAAGTACCTCACTTAAAAAAAATACAATGTGGATTGAACCCACAAACTTGAGGTCATCAACATAAATACTTACCATCTCAACAATCTCACTTATTATATTTTGTGTGTGTGTGTGTGTATATATATATATATATATATATATAGTGTGTGTGTGTGTGTGATGATGATGTGTGTGTGTGTGTATATATGGGGTAGGGTAACCGGGGGGCGACCCCAGGAAATTTTCCTGGGGTAGCCCCAATCTGAACCGTCCGATCATAAGGACGGTCCAGATCACTTCTTCTCAAAGCCTAACCCCTCCCCTCCTCCTATGCGCCGCCGCCGCTGGGCCGCTGTCGCCGCCGCCACGTGACCCCGCCCTCGCCGCCACCGTCGCTCGCCGCCGTCCGCGGGCGTGGGCGCGGCAAGGAGGAACAGCGGCGGCTCGTCGACAACTGGCCCGACGCGCCGCCGCCGTTCCTCCTCGCCGCGCCCACGCCCGCGGACGGCGGCGCGAGGATCCCTAGAGTGGGGGCACAAGGAGATGGCAGTGAGCGACAGTGGCGGCAGGGGCAGGATCGCGCGGCAACGCGGCGACAACGGGCCCGACGCACCGCCGCCATTCCTCCTTGCCGCGCCCACGCCCGCGGACGGCGGTGAGTGACGGTGGCGACGACGAGCGATTGCGGCGGCGAGGGCGGGGTCGCGCGGCGGCGCATGGGAGGAGGGGGAGGGGTTAGGGTTTTGAGAAGAAGAAATCTAGATCGTCCTTATGATCGGACGGTCCAAATTTCGGGGCAACCCCCAGGAAAATTTTCGTGAGGTCGCCCCCAGGTTACCCAACCCCATATATATATATATATATATATATATATATATATATAAAATATAAAGACAATATTATTATATTATTTTATCGAGTCGAGTTTGAGTTATAATCAAGTCGAGTCAAGCCGAACACGACTTTGCTCAAACTTAGCTCGTAAGATTCGAGTTTGAGCTCGAACATTTAAATGTCGAGTTTCGAGTCGAGTCGAATCATGCCAAACGTTAAATGCTCACAAACTGGCTCGTTCAATTAGCAACCCTACATATTAAACAATTGTTCTTATCATTTCATTGCCTCGTGTCTCAACATCCAATCCTCCATCACCATTGCCTTAGCTTTTACTTTTGTTGATTTCTCCACGAGTGGGCAAGCCTTTTTGCGAGGAAAGAACAACACTGGAAGCCAATTGTTAGGTTTCCTATCAAAATCTAACAAAATTAGGATAGATTGAGGATATCAGTCTCAAGCAAGGTGGATTTAGGTGTTCACATCACCAATCTCAATTGCACTTAGAAGGTTGATTCCTCTTGGCAAATTAAGATTAAAATTACTTAGATTTTCTTTTAAGTTGTACAATTAACAAAGGATATAAAAATATATATTTTTAAGATCGCTCCTTTAAATCGTCAATTTTATTCTTTCAATCCATTTTTA
Organism: Piper betle; assembly: GCA_033002965.1. Taxonomy (NCBI): domain Eukaryota; kingdom Viridiplantae; phylum Streptophyta; class Magnoliopsida; order Piperales; family Piperaceae; genus Piper; species Piper betle. The sequence goes on from JAURVB010011136.1 coordinate 39,244, forward strand.
AGAAATCTAAAAACATAGAAAAGAGCCTCTAAAAAGAAAAGAAAAAGAATCCTTAATTTTCGTGCAGGAATAACCTTTACAACTTGCAATTTTCTCAAACATGGTAGAATGTGTCTTGATTTGCCTCCTATGTATCATCTGATTCAAGTTGATTATCTATTCCCATGTCAACTAGATTTAAAGAGTCCAGATCATCATGTAGTTGTATCCACCCAGGAAAATCAATCACCATCTTTGCATTGCATTTTACCAACAATATCCTCCAACGTCAGATTTAGTGTGTCAAAAGAGCCTTTCTTCACCTCCTCTCCTCGACTGGCCAAAAGCTCTTCAATTGTTCCTGGCTCTCCAAACCATCCCAGATGGTCAGCAATCAAATGAAGATTGTTGCATCCTCCGCACCGGGCAACCACAACTCCCTTTTCATAAGATTCCCGACACATGGTTTTCATCGATCTGGTTTCACAGACTTTGCAAGTAAAGATCATTGCAAGGTTGTGATGCTTAGATATTTTCATGTTGGAAAAGGTGGTGGAGTTCACAGCACTCCCATTGCTTCTTACATTTTCTGTCATTGTCGCCACATCCGTGCCAGGTTTTGCATCAGCAACATTTGTTTCATGCTCCTCGGCTTTGTTAGAGCTCTGTATACTTGAACTACTTTGTGTAACAATTCGTCTTCCAGCCATAATTGCCATTAAATATCTAGATGAAATGTTTTCTGTGGAGAAAAATGGAAATTGTTCTCCTGCAACTCAATAGCAAACAACGAGTAAATATTTGACGAGAGAGTCAAATATGAAAGATGAACATGTTACCCACAATCTAAAGAAATACAACAAGCACAAATCAATTAATTGTTTCCAGCAAACGCATACATACAAACAAAGGACATTCTAGCGAAACCCAGTTCATATGATTGTTCATCAAATGATAAAATAACACACTACATAATTCACAAGCACCACATAGCTCTCACACCCAATAAGAGGGATATCTTCAAAAAAGAAAACAAAATTCAGCCAATAATCTCTCAAAGCAAAATAAACATAAAAATGAACAATAATTTAATAAAATGGAAAGTTAAACCTAACAAGTCTGACCACAACTCATTCAGATCACAACAATAACACTGCACTTACAATCATCAAAAGATTGAGAAAATGTTAGGCAAAATACCTTCTGATGGGCAAAATGGGTGATGAGCTTCGAGATATCTGAATCATTTGGTCTTGACATCCTAACTTAAACTAGGTATTGAACTCCATGGATGGTTAAATCCCTCTTCAACTGATGTGGGTATATCTATACTGACTTATACTAAACAATCTCAGTACACAAACCTTTATTAGGTTATCATTTCCAAGAATATCAATACAGCCTCTAAATTTTTTTTCTAAGATATGACAAGTAAGCTTTAAAAAAAGAAGTAAGATAAAAGAACAGCTACTCACAATTTGATAATTGCATACCTGTATTTATACATGGCCAGGTTCATTCATGAATATTGAATCTTACAGTTTTTCCCAACTAACTGCTCACCCTACTTGTGAGTACGTGAGATCTCGGGAATTAGCTCAGGGATTAGCCCTTGGAGAGATGAATTATTTTGATGATGGTGTGGCCAATTTGCCACGACATCAACATAAAATTGCCAATTGATAAGGACAATTTGTTTCTAGGTGTGTGATACATTTTTAGAAGCGAAGGGTGCAAGTGATTATTTGTGCAAAAGTGTGAGTGATTTTTACCCAAAGTAATTTATAACCCTTAAATATCACATTAACAAATAAATATCGCACTATTCTTCTACAATTTTTAAAAAAACTTATCCATTTTTTCTAAGATTTTCATTTATTTATATGCTTTTGCTTTTTATTTACTGTTATTATTTTTCATATTATTCCTTCATTACTATTTAAGTAAAGTTATTTAAAATAATTCAAATTTTACCTCTTTCTTAGTGCTTATGCATGTTTTTTATATTAGAAAAATAAAAAAACACTCTATTTTTTGCCATCTATTTTGGAATTATATATTAATTATACCCATTTTTTGAAGGTTGATTATTTTAAATTTTCATCTCATTTTTATTATTTTCATGTCAACCAAACAAACCCTAATCTAATATTTTAAATCATATATTGAAGAAATTTTGATAGATAATTTTGGTTAAGAAGACTACTTTAAATATTATGAAGATTGTATTTGTTAAATTACGATGGTACATGTGACTTACTTAATTTGTTTGATTTATTTATTATTTTTAATTTTATTAAGTTCTAATTGGATCAATCCCTAGAATTAAGGAGACACAGACTTTTAGTATCCCTTCTATCAATAGAATATAATAATAATAATAATAATAATAATAATAATAATAATAATAATAACAACAACAATAGTAATAATGATAATAACAATAATAATAAAAATAATAATGATGATGATAATGATAATGATGATAATAATAATAATATTATTGATAATAATAATAATAATAGTAATAATAATAATAATGATGATGGTAATAATAACAATGATAATAATAATAATAATAATGATTATAATAATAATTATTATTATTATAAATATTAATAATAGTAATTATAAATGTAGATAGGTTGCTGGGCGCATCTTCACTAGGTCATTTGTTTCGATGGTAATTTATTTAAATTATTCATCATCACTAAGAAAGCTCCTTTTAACTAATGTGGTTATAACTATACTCTCTGATACTAAATAATCTCAATACACAAACCTTTATTAGGTTATTATTTCTAAAAATATCAATACAGCCTCTAAATTTTTTTCTAAGATATGATAAGTGTCAAAAAGAAAGAAAAAACAACAACTAGTCACAATTTGATAATTGCATATTCGTATTATATACATGGCTAGATTTATCCAAAAATGGTGAATCTTACAATTTTTCCCACTCACTTAAACGCCCAAGAATAGTTTATAACAAGTTACAAGGAATTTCCTACATCATAACACACTACTTACCACTAGTGCTACATCCAAAATGAATGCTGATTGCAAATTAATGATGACAATCACCGCAAAAGAAAAGAAATCATATATTGAAGAAATTTTAAGCGATTATTTTTGTTAAGACTACTTTAAAATATTATGACTATTGTATTTGTTAAATTATGATGGTACGTGTGACTATTGTATTAGTGACTTATAATCCCCTAAAATTAAGGCAACACAAACTTTTACTATCCCTTCTATCAATAGAAATATAATAATAATAATAATAATAATAATAAATATAATGAAAATAATGATAAAGTAATAATAATAATAATGATAGAAATAATCATAATAATAATGTTAATGATAATAATGATGATAATAATAATAATAATAATAAATAATAGTAATAATAATGATAATTAATAATAGTAATAATAATGATAATGATAATAATAATAATATTATTAATAGTAATAATAATGATAATAATAATAATAATAATAATGATAATAATGATGATGATGATGATGATAATAATAGTAATATTATTATTATTAATGATAATAATAATAATAATAATGTTAATGATGATGGTGATAATAATAAAAATAATTATTATTATTATTATAAATATTAATAATAATTATAAACGTAAATAGGTTGCTCGCCCCAACTTGGTCATTTATTTCAATTGTACTTTATTTGAATCATTCATCGTCACTAAGAAAGAATTATTCAAAAAAGGTTAAATTATCTGAATTATTTTGTCTTGGCATCCTAAGGTATCGAACTCCAACTCCATGGATAGCTAAATCCCTTTGATGTGGGTATATCTATACTGACTGATGCTAAACAATCTCAATACACAAACCATTATTAGGTTATTATTTCTAAGAATATCAATACAGCCTCTAAAATTTTTTTCTAAGATATGACAAGCGTAAAAAAGAAGACAGGAAAAAAGACAGCTATTGACAATTTAATAATTCCATCCAAGAATAGTGAATCTTACAATTTTTTTCCACTCACTTAAATACTTAAGAGTAGTTTATAACAAGTTACAAGGAATTTCCTATATCATAACAGACTACTACTTACGAACCACATAGCTATCACACTTAAAAAAAAGTTCAGTCAATAATCTCTCGAAGCAAAATAAACATAAAAATGAACAATAATTTAATAAAATGGAAAGTTAAACCTAACAAGTCCGGCCCCAGACGTTCAGATCACAACAATAACGCTGCACTTATAATCATCAAAAGATTGAGAAAATGTTAGGTAAAATACCTCTGATGGACAAAATGGGTGATGAGCTTCGACGAATGGTCGAAAAGCATGAAGCCAGCCGTCGAACCAGCAAATGAGAAGCTGCCATGAGCAATTCTGGGCTCCGTATCCTCTGCCCACAAGGTCCTTTATTGCTGAGAAGTGATAACGGCATGATTATAAAAAAGGAACTAAAGTGAAAGAAAGAAAGATCAAGAGGGTGACTTGCACTTTTCACACAAACAGACCACAATAGATTGAACTGGATTTTACATAACCTATTGGGATTTTTTCCGAAAGAGCAATGCAAGTTTACTTCCACATAAATAGAAATAACAAAGTCAAGTAATTTGAAATCCTAAAGATCATCTATGCCAATACAATAATAAACAAGTCAGAGATCTATACCTCAAATACTTGATCAGATCTGAACGGACATTTGCTTTATCAGCCTCATTCGGAGAAGTTCAAGAGGCGGTAATACACCAATACTAAACTGCCAATTGATTTGCTATATTAACTCTTTGAATAATCTACAAGTTCCCAGATTTGCTTGAAACAGAAGTCTAGCCACCTTAAATCATTTGCTTGAACCAGAAGTCTTCGCCTGTGCTTCGCCGGGAAAATTTAGCTTCTTTTAGGATGTAGGTAGGGTTCTGAACCGGAGGGAGGGAGGGAGGGAGACGTGAATAGTGATGGTTTGGGGCGACCGGAGAGGGAGGGAGAAAGGGAGGAGGGAGGGAGGACGGGGTTGGGGTTTGAACCGGAGAGGAAGGGACAAGGGAGGGTAAAAAATTTGCAGCAGATGTCAAAATGGAGGAGGGAATTTGCCGACGGCCCCTTCTTCGTCTGGACGAAGCCTCTCGAAGCAGCTGTGAGCATAATTTTGGGTCAAATTCGAAAATCGAAAATCGAAAATCGAATGGACCCAAATTGCTATAAGCATTTCAGTTCAGTTCGCTCCGAAAATAATTCTCTTGGGTTTCGGTGGAACCGCCAAGAGACGGAAATGTATATTGATATTCTTAAATTAATAGAATTAATTAAATTTTTAAAATTTATATTTTGTATTAATTTTCACGAAGTTATAATTTTATATGATTAAGTTTTATTTATTTAATATGATGTATATAATTATTTATTAAATAATTATATTTATTAAAATAATACCATAATCTTAATTAAATAATTAAATAAAAAATTGTTATAATTTATTATGTACTTTAGTTATTTGGTTATCAAACCCAAATAACAAAAATATTTTGCTTAAGTTTAGTTCGTTCTAAATCAGTTCACTGAAATGAAGTAGTTCTGTTTGGTTGGATCTGCAAGTGAATGCTCTCCTCTACATGTGAGTGCACAAGATCTCGAGAATTAGGTCATGGGGTAGCCCTTGGAACGATGAATTGGTTTGATGATGGCGTGTTCAAATACCATGACGTCAGCATAAAATTACATGTTGATAAGGACAATTTGTTTCTAAGGGTGTGATGCATTGTTAGAAATAAAGGGAAAGAAAGGCTGAAGTGATTATTTATGTAAAAGTGTAAGTAATTTTTACCCCAAAAAATTTATACCTCTTAAATATTACATTAAAAAGTAAATATCGCACTATTCTTCTACAAATTTTTAAAAAAGTTGTCCATTTTTTTAAAGATTTTCATTTATTTTTATACTTTTACTTTTCATATACTGTTATTTTTTTCATATTATTCTTTATTACTATTTAAGTTAAAGTTATTTAAAATAATTCAAATTTTACCTCTTTCTTAATATTTATGCATGTTTTTTTATTAGAAAATTTTGAAAAAAACTCTATTTTTTGCCGTATGTTTTGGAAGTATATATTAATTATACCCATTTTTAGAAGGTTGACTATTTTAAATTTTCATCTCATTTACATTATATAACCCTCCACTTATGGTTTTTTTGCAAAAGTTACATATGACTTGCTTCTTAGATGCATCAACTGGTCTGCCATATTCCCATCCAAAATCCATCTTCCCTGTGACTTATCTGGTATGAGATCTGTAATATAAAAACACTCACATCTCACATATAACAAATCAAATAAATTTTAAACTTGAATCAACCAAATTGCATAGCATACAATTGCAAATTTTTGATCGAATTTGTGAACAACATACAATTTCAAATAATTGCATACAATTGTGAACAACATATAATTTGTTTCCTCTAGATCACACATAGAATACTTCCCTAAAGAGGGCCTTTGAAAAGCAACATTACCAAAAAGCAGAAAGCCTGAACTCGAGTGAGATTGGAACGAATTCACTTGGTGTTGCACCCTTAGCAGCTGAGATTGAGACAACTCGGTGAGCAGTTTTTACTGGTTCAGCAACAAGCATACCTACAATCATCAAAATGAAAAGTGAACCATAAGTCAGAGATTTGCAAACGTCCCTTAAATAAAGATCGAGATATGCAAACGTCAAAAGCTCTACCACCTAAGAGCAGCTAGAAGATACTAAGGCAAATTTCACCAACAATTGGAACTCGAGGGTTTGTAATTGAAATCCCAATCTCGTTTGGAAGAGCAGGCAAATTTGCACGCACCAACAATTTGCACAGCACCAACAATTTGCATAGCACCAACGATTTGCACAGCACGACAATTTACACAGCATATAATTTGCACAACACACAATCAATCTTCCCTGTGACAATTTGCACAGCTCAAGCAATTTGGACGTATGAACAAAATGAAAAAAATTCGCACAACTCAAGCAATTTGGACGCATGAACAAAATTGTGTTGTGCAAATTTGCACAGCTCAAGCCATATTTGCACAACACATAGCATTTGAAAAAATATTTGCACAGCACAACACAATTTTGCACAAAAAATTTGACATACGAATTTGCACAACACATAGCAATTTATGAAAAATTTGACATACGAATTTGCACAACACATATGAATTTACATAACACATAGCATAAAATTTGACATACGAATTTGATCATGAATCCCAAATCAGCAATGAAAAAATTTGCACAACACATCCGGTCGGAGCTGAGGTGAATTCGTTCCAACTTTGTGAAGCATAGCCAACAATTTGCACATTCAATTTCAACAAAAAAAATCGAACTTTACACAAATCGGTTGGAGCTGAGGTCGGAGGCCCGGTCGGCGGCGAGTCTTGTGTCCATCAGCGCTGTCGGCCGGCCACCCGTCGGAGGCGAGGTTGCAAGGGCAGAGGCGGGTTGAAGCCGGTCGGAGCTGAGGTCAGAGTCAAGGAAGCATAGCGGAGGGCGGAAGCGTGGCGGTGGAGTGGGGGAGACGGGGCAAGTTTAGGTTTTTAAAATCAAAATTCTAATTTTACCCATGCTTAAATAATTTAATAAATATCATACCTAGGGTATTTTAGTCATTTACCTAAAAAGTCGATTCTTCCGATTTACCCGGATTCTGAATCGGATTTAAATCGGTTGGAGTCGGGTAAATCAGGCCAAGTTGGACGCCGATTCGGCCCCAAAATCGGATCAGCACGCTGTCGATCCGATTTAAATCAGCCGATTCTACTCGGAATCGGCCGATTGACATCATTGGTAGATGTCATAAGGGGGAGGGAATTTGCCGACGGTATAGCTACCATGACGACTTGCCACCTTCTTCGCCGGGACGAAAGCCTCTAGACTTATCTAAGCACGCATGAGCATAACTTTTGGGTCAAAATCGAAAATCGAATCGACCCAAATTGCTATAAGCATTTCAGTTCAGTTCGCTCCGAAAATAATTCTCTTAGGTTTCGGTGGAACCGCCAAGAGACGGAAATGTATATTGATATTCTTAAATTAATAGAATTAACTAAATTTTTAAAAATTATTTTAAAATTTATATTTTGTATTAATTTTCACGAAGTTATAATTTTATATGATTAAGTTTTATTTATTTAATATGATATATATAATTATTTATTAAATAGTTATATTTATTAAAATAATACCATAATCTTAATTAAATAATTAAATAATAAATAAATTGTTATAATTTATTATGTACTTTAGTTATTTGGTTATCAAACCCAAATAACAAAAATATTTTGCTTTAATTTGGTTCGTTCTAAATCAATTCACTAAATGAAGTAGTTCGGTTTGGTCGGATCTGCAAGTGAATGCTCTCCTCTACATGCGAGTGCACAGGATCTCGGGAATTAGGTCACGGGCTAGCCCTTGGAACGATAAATTGGTTTGATGATGGCGTGTCCAAGTGCCATGACGTCAGCATAAAATTACATGTTGATAAGGACAATTTGTTTCTAAGGGTGTGATACATTGTTAGAAATAAAGGGAAAGAAAGGTTGAAGTGATTATTTATGTAAAAGTGTAAGTAATTTTTACCCCAAAAAATTTATACCTCTTAAATATTACATTAAAAAGTAAATATCGCACTATTCTTCAACAAATTTTAAAAAAGGTTATCCAGTTTTTTAAAGATTTTTCATTTATTTTTATACTTTTACTTTTCATATACTGTTATTTTTTTCATATTATTCTTTCATTACTATTTAAGTAAAGTTATTTAAAATAATTCAAAATTTACCTCTTTCTTAGTACTTATGCATGTTTTTTTATTAGAAAATTTTGAAAAAACTCTATTTTTTGCCATATGTTTTGGAAGTATATATTAATTATACCCATTTTTAGAAGGTTGACTATTTTAAATTTTCATCTCATTTACATTATTTTCATGTCAACCAAACGAACCCTAATCTAATATCTTAAAATATATATTGAAGAAATTTTGATAGATTATTTTGGTTAAGAAGATTATTTTAAAATATTATGAAGATTGTATTTGTGAAATTACGATGGTACATATGACTTACTTAATTTGTTTGATTTAAATATTATTTTTTTATTAAGTTCTAATTGGATCAATCTCCCTAGAATTAAGGAAACACATACTTTTAGTATCCATTATATCAATAGAAATATAATAATAATAATAATAATAATAATAATAATAATAAATATTATTATAATAATAACAACAATAGAAATAATGATAATAACAATAATAAAAAAATAATGATGACATTAATGATAATAATAATAATAATAAATAATAATAATATTAATAATCATCATCAATCATAAATGATTAATAATAATTAATAAGTTAATGTGCATCTTCACTAGGTCATTTGTTTTGATTGTACTTTATTTGAATCATTAACTCCTCTCAACTAATGTGGTTACATCTATACTCACTGATACGAAACAATCTCAACACACAAATCTTTATTAGGTTATTATTTCTAAGAATATCAATACAGCCTCCAAAAAATTTTCTAAGATATGACATCAAAAAGAAAGAAAGAAAAAAGAACAGCTAGTCGCAATTTGATAATTGCATAGTTGTATTTATTAATGGCCAGATTCATCCAAGAATGGTGAATCTTACAATTTTTTCCCAAAGTGTTTTATAACAATTTAGAAGGAATTTCCTACATCATAACACACTACTACTTACAAACCACTAGTGTTACAGCCCAAAATGTACTTACAGACCACTAGTGTTACAGCCCAAAATGAATGCCAATTGCAAATTAATGATGGCACTCACCATAAAGGAAAACGAAGCACAAAATGATGCATACAATTCATACGATCAATATGCCTAACGAGGATCATGCTCTTAGAACTAGCAAACTCAAACGCTTTGCCCCCATAAAAATCATGCTTTTGAAGAAGGGGGTGGATGAGGGGGTTTGAATATGAAGAAAGGTATACTCATCGCCCATAATTCACAAGACAATCTGTAGGCGCCGCAATTCTGCTTGAAATGTGGGGCTCATGGTCAAGGTTTTGTGTGCAAGACTTCTGATGTCTTCTCGTGAACAATCCTGAGAAATTCGAACCAATTCCCACAAAGCACCTCCACCGATCATGTCCTTTGCATTTATCTCTGACACACAGAACCGTCTTTGTTAATAAGCATCAATTTATCTCCTGAAGGTGAAGTTGTCAAAGAAAGTAACATAAAAATATTACCGTGTTGTGCTAGATGGCAGAGTGCCAATTCAATATGACGTCTTATTGGGGAAGCATCATTATTGGCATTTTGTACAATCCAAGGGAGAGCTCCATCTTCGATGAGGAGAGATTTCCAAGTCTTTGTTCCTGCAAAATAAGATTCACATAAGAAACGCCGGACACATAAGCTCATATGATAACATTAAGATTTATTTAACTGGAAAGCTCAATGCAGCAAGAAAATCCTTTAAAACTATTGAGAAGGGAAGAAACAAATGTTTTTAAGCCAGCTGCAATCTAGCATAAGATCTTGAATGCTCAAAACTGAAAACACTAATAATGGAAGTATGCACATTCCCCAACCCCCGCCCCCTCCCCGAGTCCCATCCACACCATCCCCACTTCCCCACTGTACTGTAAACAAGAAAAGGATATGTATTCATTAATGTTATTAAAAAGGATCAGTTAAAAATACCTTGAGAAGAAGCTCTAGATTCACATTTTGCAAAATTAGCAATGCCACGAGCAACCTGGGCCAGAACATCTGGATGTCCACATCTCACCATCTCCAGCAATGCCCTTATTCCACCTTCACCTCTTAACCTTGATTGCAGTTTATCTGCAGAGAAAAAAACATGCAGCCAAAAAAAAACTCTAAAAAGTTTTGAAAATGCATAAAACAGAAACAAAGCCATGCCAACTATAGTAATCAGATATTTCTTAATCAAAATCAGATCAATCCTTCCAGAAGTAAAGAGGCACTAAATACCATTGCCGCAAAGATTTGCAATGGCTCCTGCAACCATTCGAAGAGTTTGAGGATCCTCAGCATCTACTGCAGTATCTGATAGAAGAGCGATTCCACCTTGAGCCATTATTAGCTCCTGATTTGTTTCTGTGGCACCAATGACACATTTATCAAAGCGCCCATAACCTGTCCTCAGTATTCACACTGCAAATAATGTTTCTGATAAACTATCTGCAGCAGAGGTTTCAAGACATACCATTCATTGCCAGGTTGGCAATCGCACCAGCTGCTACTCTCCGTATTGTTTCATCTTCTGTGCTTCTAAGGAGCATCAACAAGGAAGTAAGACCACCGGCTTCGACAATCTTTTCCTGATTTACTTCTATATAAAGTAGAAAACAATTGAAGAAACATCACTAATTATAGCTTAAAACTGCATACTAGATATCATTGCCAATGATAAGTAAAATCCTCCAATGTCAATATATCATCAGACTATTGAACTCATTAGTTGAAAACCATGGGCATTTAAAACCTCCGGTTCCAAGATATTTTCTCAATATAATAATTGCTTGAAAACCCAGGAAGAAAACGTAGAAGCCACGCAAGCACAAGGCTCAAGCCCCATCAGAAAAGCTAAGAACCACGATTAAAATGTTTTGCAAAGTAGCATCAACAAAACTCTACTCTGCAGATCATATAAACTATGGGATATATTTGCTTCAGCCAATCAAATCCAAGTGTGAACCATATGCTCACAGGTTGTGATGGAGTCTGCAAGAGTATTATTATAATGTACAATACAAGGCATGCAACTAGTGCAGCCTCTTATATGAGTTAGTAACTAGTTGCTTGCTTGCATGATGCACACACTTAAAATTATAATGGCTTATATCTAAGAAAAATATTGTAATTTATATAAAACAAAATATCCATTAATTTGTACCTATTGATAGAGGTGAGTAGATAGAGCACATTATTAAAAACTATATCATATTAAACAAATTTATAAGGTTTAAAATATAGCATATGCATCAATTTATATGCATTAAAAAAAGATAATAATTACACATTATGAAATTATACATTTAAATAAATCAACATAGTGTGCTGTAATTTCTTTTTGGTCTTCCTATTCTTTTCTTGTTAAAACCTTTTTCCTTTCTATGTTTCTTAGCTTTTTTCTCTCGTTATTTCCTCTTTCCAATTGTACATGTGGCATCTTAATATGAATTTTCCTTTGTTATAGTATATCACTAGAATTAGATCACAGTTAAAATTATAATAATTTATCTAGAAGAAAATAATGTAATTTATTGAAAACAAAATATTCATCAATTAGTATGCATCAAAAGAGGTGAGTAGATGCACATTATGAAAAATCATATCATATCAAATAAATTAATAAAGTTAAAACGTAGCATAAGCGCCAATTTGTACGTAATAAAAAACGAAAATGTAGCACATCAAAGGAAGGTTAGGCATTAATGAGGGATTAATCAAATCACCTTCTGCGGCTAGATTTGCAACCACTTTCACAGCATGAATTCTCACATCAGCATCCTCAGATTCAAGCAATGACAAAATCTTTCGCAACCCCACTGTCATATAAAATGGAAGTAAAAATATTAGGGACAACAACAAAGTTTTATTCCAAAAATAGCAATCCTCCAACACTTTACCCTGTTCAAAAAGTTTTGCTATAGAGGCCTTTTGTCCATTTCCTGGCTCTCTGAGTTGCATCTGTCTGACTTGACTTACAAGGGAATCTACACTGTTATAAACTTTTCCAGATCCACCTCTGTCAAGGCTCCTCCTCGTCTAGTAACATTACAAAATTAGTTTGAAGTTTAAACATATAAACCCACAAACTAGAGACCTTAATTGTATGCATTTCATCAGAAATAATATACTCAGAATGCCAGGAAGACTGAGTTATTTTCATACATACATTACAATAGAGGAGTAACTTCCAAACCTCTCAAAGTTAAAGAAGCGAAGGACATACCTCATCAGCTTGGAAACTTAACTGCAACAACTGACGTCTAAGTATTCCTATCTCTTCTTCATGTTTACGTTTCTCACTGGCTTCATCTTCTAAAACTTTTCTGATCCTTGAAACCTCAGCATTTGCAGCAGCCTAAGAACCAAGCACCAATTAGCACCAAGACAAATAGACATCAGTTTTCTTTACACATATACACTAAATATTACTTAAAAAGCATTATTTTCTCGAACTAGAAAAGCATGAAGGTGATGATCATATATGATGCAACAGAAGATATGAAAGGACACTGGTTTCAATGTAATAAAAGAAATATTTTAAATATGACGAGACACTTAAGTATGACAAGTATGGTAGGAAGTCTAAAGGAAATAAACACTAACCAAAAGATAGAACTTTACCTCAGATTGCTTCCATTGCGTAATTTGACTTTTGAGACTGTCCATCTCTGCTTCTGCAGCTTTTCTCAAACGAGTTTCATTCTTTAATAAATTTTTAATTTCAATTGAATCTTCTGATATAGATGATGAAGATTTCTACAGAAAACATGAAGAAGACATAAGAAAATTTGCATCATATAAATGTTCCATTTAGAAAAGTTGCCAAATCAGATTACATCAAACTTGCCCTCACTCCTCATTGCACTTGCTAGATAGTCATATCTTAATGCAGATAAACAACGATAAAAAATGCATAAAGCTGAACAATTCTTTTCCATTTACCATTTTAAAAATTTTAATTTTTTCGTGTGCATGAAAAGGAAATGGCATCCTTTTTACAAAGAAGGGACAAAAACAAACGGCAAATGACCTCTTCAAAACACATGAAAGAACCAAATTCTAACAAGACTGACAACAGACAGCGAGATATATCGTTTAAAGAACAGACTACAAGCATAAAATAGTAACACAAAAGACTCCAACCTCTCCGTTACATGTCCTATCTAATTCGTTCTTTTTAGCAGCTTCAGCTCTTTCATTCATTAGCTTTTGCTGACTTATCATCCATTGTTCCTCCATCTTCTTTATTGATTCCATATATTCATTTTGAAGCTTTACTCTTTCTATCTGAAGAATAAAAAACATAACAAAGACAAGCCCAAGTTATCAGACGCAACAGTGACTAACAAATGAAATAAATTAATATCAACTAGTAAGTCATCCTCAAATGTGCAACCTCAAAAGCTTTTTCATAATTTCGTTCTGCTTCAGATATGCGATTTTGTGCTTCATCATTTATTCTTGCAATTTCATCTTCGTAGGCTTTCTGCTGCCTTTCACTATCAGCATATAAATTATCTAACTGTATGTCAAGCCTTCTTGCCAAACTCTTGTAGTCAAACTCTTCCTTAAGCTTGAGCATGTTTTCTACTTTCATTGCCTACAATATAGTGAAAAGACAATGCACAATTGAGATTCTTGACGATAGGGGAAAAAATTATAAAGAAAACCAAAAAAATTTGAATTGACTGTAAAGCCTTGTCAACTGTGCTGAAAGTAATAAAATAAATACTTAATCATAAAAATATGACATTTTTTACCCATGTAAAAGAAGTTTAATATTGAATCTAGCAATGTGACAAAAATTAGCAAAGTAAAGAAATACTGCAAAAATAAAAAACTAAGAAAAAATCTGATAATTGCACCTCCACCAAATTTAAATGAAAAAGATCAACATATAAAAGTGTATAATGCTCACTCTTTGTCCAAACATAATTGTGCTTGCAGTTTCTCCTCGATGACGTGGAGATGGACCAATTGTGACAATTAATGACGTTCTAGCAGTGCCTGGAATACCAAAACATATGACATCTTAAGTATTTGCAATTTCTTGAAAAAATCATTCCATATCCCAAGCTATAAGTGCCAGACCTGACGAGTGAGAAAATTTAGCATTTTCTCATAAATCATTCATAGATTTCATACCAAATTAAATATCTAACAGTATTAACACCAAAGAAATACATTATTTATTCTTCTATATAAGGTGAGGGAATTAAGACATAAGAAGTGCAGACAGTCTGGAAAAAGATATTAGTTTAAATGTTATAAATGTTTCTATGTAATTTTGTAAACTGACAATAGCTATTAATGGTCCAACCTCCGAAAGAGTCGCGGAGTAGTCTTGTAAGCTTAGAATCACGAACTGGAACATGCAGACTATTCTCTGCCAGAGCATTAATGCATTTTCCCAAGGCACTAAGAGACAGATTGATAGATTTTGCCTCTTCCAGAGTATGCCCCTCACTCCCTGTTAAATGTAGGAAAACAAGATGAAGCTAAATATTTTACAGAAGGTAAATTACAGTAAGTAAAAACTGTAGTTGGAACATGCTCAGATTCCAGTGTTCAAATAAGTGTATTAGCCAGTTGATATCATCACATGATATCACCAAAGTCTAGATAGATCTTTTTTCATAAATAATGAATAACAAATGGCAGCCATACAATGTATGAGACTATTATTAATTGTTACCTCTAATATTTACATAATATCAAAGCATTTAGAGAGTTCATTGACGATGAGGAAAAAATATTGTGTAGAACATCATTTAGCAATAATGACATGCCATGAGGAAAAATATTATGGACAAAAACCTTTTTGGCTAGCACTAATAAAAATTAAAATATAGAACATCATTTAGCAAAAATCGATTCATGATATCCATACCTGACTTGTCAATGCGCTCAGACCCAGCAAGATCCACAATAACCAGCTTGCTTTTTCTTACGATTGGTCCCTTCAAGGACTTCATTAACTGTGAAGAATTTAGATTATCGCTAGAAGCCATCATGTCCTTCTCATGTCTTCCTTTCACTGGTCGCTTGACATGAACCTGTGCCAAATAGAAAGTCTAAGACACCCTAAACGAGTTTTTGAGCATTAGATGTATTGATGTAGCGCCATATTCTATGAAAGTACCAGCAAAATAGCATGACTTCTAGAAGACTCAGTATTTAATTTAGTGTTTGCAGCAAATCGGTGAGCTTCGCCTACACGTAGCAGCTCTACAAAACTGTGCTGTTCTCTAATGTCTACTTGAGTTGCCCCTGGAAGTGAAACATCTCCTGTTTTGGGATCTTCAACAATAGGAATGTTGTCATTTTCAGGAGCAAGTAAATCCTGAATTGTCTCCATGTAAAGCTGTAGTGTTGACAATAATAATACCTCTTGTTACACAAATTTCACCTGGAAAAGTATTCAAGATAAACATGTGAAGCAACTGATAAAATTGAAGGAAAACCAACCTGCAAGTAAGATACCGACACAGAATCAGTTTCTGGTGAGATATCTGCAAGAATGTCTTCCATAGATCGGACCATGATACCACGGTCAGCAGTGTCCTCATCTCCAAGAAGTCCTAAAGTGAATGTTTTTCCAGTTCCTGTCTGCCCATATGCCATTACCGTTCCATTGTAACCCTCCAAGACACTCTACAAAATAAAATCAAGAAATGCCCATATGCCATTAGTGTTCCATTGTAACCCTTTAAGACACTACAAAATAAAATCAAGAAAAGACTGCTCATTGGCTCTGAAAAATAGACATCAGCTTAATTTACAGGCTAGAAGAATAACAAAATTTCCAATGTTACCATGTAAGAATGACGACATGCATAACCAGCAAACATATATCCCTAGCTTAAATAAAAGTTTCAGTATTAAACATATTTTCAAAATGTTATGTTTCAGAGGTAGTAACCAACTAAATTGTGGTTCAACAATTTCATAGTTGACGATTTTCTATCAAATAGGTGATAGCAACATGATACGTATACAAGGCAACAAAACTTTTGGGTGAATCCATCAGGTCTGACTCTAGAGATATCAGATATGCAAACATCAAAATTTCATTAATTTCCCTCATTCAAGCAAGAGTTTCACGCATAAACTGTTAGAGTTTATGAATCAAAATCTAACAAAATTTCGAAAGATTGAGGGCACTTTACTCAATCTAGGTGGATTTTGGTATTAAAATCACCAATTTCAATCGCTCTTGGAGGGGCTGGTTCCTCTTGGTAAACTAAAGACTAAAATAACTTAAATTTTTCTTCTTCTTTTTTTCAAAAGAGGGAGTATAGCTTCTATTTATAGACTCACAAATGGGTATAGATCATAAATACACTTTGAGGTTATATTTACTAAGTAACCCACACTATTAAAAGCCATAAACCAACTTTAGAGTTACAATGTCCAACTAAAAGACTCAACTAATATATTAGACGCTAATGGTCTTACATTATTATACTATATACCATTCCATTCCACTTAAATCGACCTTGCCATCAAGGTCGAAACCTCACAAGCAATGATAAAAAAAGAATCACAAAAAAATTTAGTGCCATCTGAAAAAAATGGTGGCGGCCATGGTGGTACTCTTCATAAAAGGAACGGTCGGGACAAATTCGCCTCTTCAAAAGCTATCTCATCTCTTCTCCATCGATGATAGGGCTTAATAGTTGGCAGTGACTTTGTATTGTCGGCACAATTTCAAAGGTGGCTCCAAGAGAGACCAACAAAACTGATATTGTCGCTGCAGATGGTGGCTTTGTTAGCAGCGACACTCCAAAAGTTGATGTGGGGAATCAATAAAAGCAGAATGCAATAATTGCGAAGTGCTAACCTTGATTGCCATGGTGGATGTGGCTGCGGCATTTGTAAACGGTACCTCCAACACGAGCAAATCAACTAGCATATGAGGTTCATTGACGTAGACATTGAAGATGGGTTGTCATCTTCGTCATCGTAAAGATCGAATACCGGCGGTTGTTCTTCATCTACATCGGTGTTGTAGATCAGTGGTCAATCTTCCTCCACCACTTCCCATTCTCCAACTAGCGGTTCGTCTCCAACATCATAAAAAACCAGGGATAATTCATTCACCATGGCTTTTCCCTTGATCAAATTCGTCCACCATGGCTTTCCCTTTATCAAATTCACCATGCAATGATCTGTTGTGACAAATTGGACAACTGTTCCCATTGTTTCATCGCCTCGCATCTCAACATCCAATCCTCCATCGCCATGGCCTTCGGCTTGGTCGATTTCACCATAGGCAAGCCTTCTTTCCGAGGAACGAATGACACTGATAACCAATTGTTAGGTTTCCAATCAAAATCTAACAAAATTAGGATAGCTTGAGGGTCTCAATCAAGGGGGATTTGGGTACTGAAATCACTAATCTCAACTGCTCCTGAAGGGGCTGATTCCTCCTGGTAAACTAAGACTAATAACCCACACTATTAACAGCCAAAAACCCACTTTAGAGTTACACTGACCAACTTAAGGACCCGATTAATATATTAGACCCGACTAGTCTTACATGATTATATTATCTACCATTTAGCGCTCAACAAAATGAGAGCAAAAATTCAAGTTTATAGCTATTAAAAATTTTAATATGGTACCGAGTTTCAATCTGACAAACTTAATACAGCAGATAACTAAAAAATGATTTGCAGAAACTTTTAGGCCAGGCAAACAACTCATCTATAAAAACTACACTAATGCCACTATACCTCCACGACAGGTTTTGCCACAACTTCATAAACACGCTTCTGTGAAGAAAATTCCGTCAGCACTTCATCAAACGCATAGGTGTCTGAATCCCAATTGTTCTTTCTAAGCTTCAATCTTTTAAGCTAAACAACAAACAAATCAACAGAAGCAACGAATGATCACTAAAATTAACAGTCCACAGATCTAACACATTATCAACCATGAATAGACACGAGTACAAATACCTCGGGCTGCAATTCTACACAGTCTGCAAAATCAGCATCTGCAGCTAGCTCTTCAGAATTCCTCGGACGCAATCTTAGGGCGACTCGAACCCTTCCAGGAACTGTTGGGGAGAAGAAAAAAATGCAAAGTCAGCAACAAAATTGTTCCAAACAAAGCAAAAAATAACTTGGCCCAAACAGCTACATTGAACGTCAGACATCCCGCATTTTGCAGATTTGGCGCGACCGCGACCACCAAAACAACACGCAAAAATTCCAACCGCTTACGCCGCCTCTCACTGTGGTAGACAAGAACGATCGATCAACCCACCCCACAAACGCAAAATTCAAAGCAAAAGCATCCATCCCCCGAGCAACAATCGAAATCTAAACCCCAACGCAAGCTCCGCAGAAGCAGGCAATCAACAAATCACAAAGCCCGGCCGAATCAGCCGAGGTAAAGAAGGGACGAATAGGAAGAAAGAATGAGAGACCTCCGGCGTCGTCGCGGCCGGCGGCGAGGGAGCCGGAGGAGGCGCTGCGGCGGGCGGGGGGCGGGGCTTGACGGAGGTGCGGGAGGGGATGGCGGCGGCCGAGGCGGCCTTGGAGGCGGCAGGCCGGGGGCCGCCGGCCGTCCGGCTGGCCCCGCCGGAGGACGCCATGGGGGTGCGGCGGCGGCGGTGGCGGTGGCGGTGCGGTTGGGGAATGGAGCTCCGACAAGTGTAGCGCGAAAAAGAAAGGGAAAAATATCGTCGGACGTGGGGTGCGTGGTGGGGCCGACGGTGGAGATCCTCCCACTCTCTCCCTTTCTTCTTTTTCCTCTTTGAAAGCGGAGGCCGGGATGCCCGGTGGGGGGAAGGGGGACACCGGACACTGCTCTCTTTTCCTAGGCTCGTCTTTTTCGCGTTCGTACCTTGGTGGGCCCACACCATTCCTACAACACTGACTTCTTTTTTTTCCTCTTTATTTTCTTGATCCAGTTATTGAATTTTTTCCTATAAAAAACAAAAAAAGGAGAATATTTTTACAAGTATGCTTACTTTATTAAACCTGTCTATTGTCTTAATCCACGTTTTGGAGAATGAAAACGATTCCAATATCCTGGTCCTCGCAGACTGGAAAACAAAAAAAAAATTGACATTTCTTTCTTTCAGGAAAGAAAGATTAAGAAAATCCTATTAATTATTATTTTCTTCGTACCTTCAAAAAATATATAAAAAAAAACTCAAAAAGTACCCGGGATAAAGCATGCGATCTGTAATTCTTAGTTTGTAAAGTGTGCAACAAATTCGTGAACTTAAATTATTTATTTAATAATTTATATTAAATAATTATAAATAAAATTTTCAGAAACTACTATAACTATCCACCTATAGACGGTGCAGGTCTACAAATAAAAGAATCACATCCTATTATTTTTATTATTTAATATATGTATAGTGTAGGTGTTTATGCTTTTATCTATCTTTACTTAATCAAATAAAATAAATTATTTTCCTCCTTATAATCCCGTTAGCACTTTCATGATTTAGATTATCTTAAAAGATTATAAGCTAGTTTTTTTATAATTAAAATTTTATTTCTCAGTGAGCTGACTTAACTGACACCTGGTACCGGTAACGTGTTATTACCAGGTGTATAGTTATGTCATGTTTAGTTAAAGATTTATATTGGATAAGTAAAAAATGATCAATTTAACGACAAAACAACAAAAATGTTTTATGAATATCATTATCAATGAATTTAATAACTGATTGCGTCGTACAACTCATTATGAATCGTATGGGTCATCTGTCACCTGCATGTGCCAGTGTTAGTAATTTTAGGAGAAAGGGAAACCTTTCAATCAACGACGAGGCGGAATTTCACATTTATTTTTAGAATATTCCGCGTTAGAGAATTTTTCTTGGTGTAGTCGGATTTGTGGGTCGTTTCCGGCATAGATTAATATACGGAAAAAATATATATTTTCAATAAATGCTTGCCAAAATCTGGCTTCTTCTCCTATTTTTTCCCAGTAAGATCAATGTGTTTTTATTGTATAATTTAAAGTTTGAGCAACCGTAGGTATTTTTATTGTTTAATTTTATTGATTTTTGTGTCCCTCTTAACCAAAGTTAATATTTTGCTTTTGAGCTTTTTTATTAGAAAAAAAGAATAAATTTTTTACATTACAAATGAGAAAATCATGTATAATTATAAAAAAAGAACTTTGTTAATTAATTTTTTAAATTAAATATCCTTAATTAGATTTAAATTTTAAAATAAAATTTTTTAATGAACTTCTATCTTTAACCAACAATAAGCAATCGGTGACCTAGGCTATCCTGGGGCTACCTTTGTCAAGCTGCTCCTTGCTTAGGGGATGTTTATAGATACTTCGTGTCGGCCACTCTTAAAAAATAAAAATTTTAATTAAGAATAATTTTATAATTATTGAAATGTGTTAGTTTTTTTAATAATAAGTTTTTAATCTTCTACTATTAGGTAATATAAAAATATCTTCTTTTTTCTGCTAAAAGTTCTTCTTTTTCTGGTGAAAAAACTTTTTTACTTTAAAAATAATATATTGTGAAATTATGACAAAAAGCCGTCGCATTAAACCGAAACAGTTAATAACTTTTCCTACGCATCGGCTCAGCCGTCACAAATCGATCATATGCCTGGCGGACGCCATGGCTTCGCAAACTTGCTGCCTCAGAATTCAGAAAGCCCATTTCCTAGTATATGATATTTAAAACCTAACAATCATAATATTTTTCAAAATCAATAACACGACGACATGCCAAAAAGAATCCAAATTACATCCCCGATGAATCAGATTAGGTAAAATGTCTCAACTCCATCATACACAGTGCAAATGCCATTTTTTGTGGACACATGCATGCATCCGTTTATAAGTGATCATACGCATACAATATACTATATCTTATACACGAAGCATAAATAAGCAAGCCTAGCTTGGAGCTCTTGCCTTGCTTAATCGTCCAACATTCATACATAGAACAGGAAAATTTTAAAGGATGGGTCAAGATGTGGAAAAGGGTCCTGCCCGGGTGGTTGCAAGCCGTGGAAATGAGTTTTGCGTGTAAGTTATGCATTTTTGAAACTGAGCGAGACATGTACAGAAAGAACGTCAAGGAAAGAGTGGGGGGCTGTTGGTCGCCTCTCTCTTTCCCCATCTTTTCTGTCCTCCTCCGTCTTCAAATGAAAGGCAAAGTGGGTCGCCAGCTTAATAATTACAACCGAATTGGCTGGCCCCGAATTAAAAGAAATGGGCCTTTGATCCATTTCAAGGTTGGGCGTCGATTTAATTTCGTCTAAATTAGTTGCTCATAGTGAAAAGATGGAATGGGCCTTGGGATGGGCTACTTAAGCTAGTGCCGAGAAGTTGTGCTGGATAATTACTAAACTGCGTCTTTTCGAGTTTTTGGGCTGGGTAATTCTCAAGCGTCTGTTCCGTTGGCATGGAAAAGATACAAAATATATAAAATTTTCTAGATTATACTTTATAGAGAGTTAGTTTTGATGTATATAGTTTTAAATATTGTATTGCAAGTTGCAACATGGTATTATAATTTCAATACCATAGTTTGATTATAATTTATAAAGAAGTTGGTCGTCGCCAGGCACCCTTAGTGTAACAACCCACCTTAGCCGGTTCCATGTTATCGAAAAATATATAAAGATATAAAAATAAAAATACATACATATGCATCATAACACGATAAAACTTATAAACAATTATAAATGAGATATAGTTGAATGAAAATAATTTGAAATAATTAATCATGAAATTTAAACATTTTAAAGAAATTATTAACCATAAAAATAAATCATACTATATAAGATGATTCAATGCACACAATGCTATAAAATAAACCAACTACGCGAAGACAAGAGTTTCACGGCCTCCAAACCATTTCACATAGTCACAATTATAACTCAAAATAATATAAATAGGAAGTCTAATCATATTTACCAATTCTTCAAACTACGGTTGGAAAGGGAACCTCCAACCATGCCATCAACTATCAATCTGAAGTTGGTCATTTGTGTTCACAAAATTGTATTAATGATAAAACTTGTAACACTGTAAATGCTGTTCACTTTCAAACCGAATTAGAATTGTTATGGTAGATCAAACCAACTCTTACTTAGAATTGTTAGGCATCTCAAGTCGAAAAAATATCACAATGCACAACCAATGTATACATGAAATACACACCCTAATAGGATGCTATATGAATGCCATGACAATTAATCATACTAAACAAATCAATTAAATTACAATAAATTTATATAAAATTCTAAAATAAAACAAACATAATTTCCCCTCAAAGTACAATAAGGGGCCAACTTGTTTAACAAAATATACCAGCACAACACAATATATAATTTTTCAGTGCACATAAACAATAAAATAAAAGTTTTAAATTGGGTCTCGACCCATATGGTGATCACATGCAAAATAATTGCTAAGCACATCTCAGACATTTTAGATATAATACAAAACACATCACAACATAAGAGGTCATGACAAAATCACGCAAGTGAAACACATCGCACCAAGTGTGTGTGTGCAAATAGCAATCATTACTCCTTCGCCAAGGCCGGTATATTCCACTCCTATTCCTCACTTACATAGATATTAAAGAAGTATCAGCAATGGGCGTCACTAGTTAAGAAATAACTAAATATCAAACTGACAAATGATAACTAACTCTTATGTAAAACAAACATTCATATAACTTCATCTAAACACTCTATGGAAACTATTGAGGAACCATCAAGCTGCAAACTAAATGACATCCCGAATTGATTCGTATTATGCCACTCTCGATATTATCTTAAATGTCCCACTCTCGGAAAAACCAGTATCCTAATGCCCTCTCCAAACCTCCATATTTGATATTTCTCTTGAAAATGAAACTGCTCCCTCTCACAGTATGTGTTAGTCGATTTCCCAGGTATCGGCTCACAAGAAAATCCAACAAAAAGTATATTTATATGGCAAGGGTGGGAGATTATGTAAATAGGTCCAAAAGTAACTTGAGGTAGATCTGAGTTTTCGAAAACAACTTGAGGCATCTCATTCTCTAGGGTTCTTAATTCTAGATTAACATTTCGTTTAAATGGCCCGTGTTAAGTGAGATCCGATAAATAACCACTTAACACGTCATGTAATCTGTAAATCAAAACATCGATGGAATAGAGCGACAAATCAAGAGGCGAGTCCTAATGGACATGGTAGAAGCTCTAAGCAGGGTCTTGCGCCTAGACGACAAGTTATTGCACCGAACCTACACAAACAAAACTACTCACTAACGCCCAAGCCAAATATATAGTGCGTAAATGAGATGGATGTATTTAACTATAAGGCATGATACACAAAATGACCAATTAGATATGGTACGTCAACAACTACATCAATAAAAAATTGATAAGCAACATTACATGAAACAATGTGATAGTGAAGGAGTAAACAAGTAATGAGATAAATACTACTAATAGTCAAATAGCACACATGAGAATGTAATTAATGATTCACCATTAATCAAGTATTGCACTAGCATTGACAATTAGACATGCTCCCATTAACATCAAATGCGTTAATTGATACCAATCTATTGGGATATATTTTGACAATTTCAATAGCAACTGTGTTGACGATAAGTAATTCAACATCCAATTTTCTTAATGACCTTAATTATGATTCAAGAATTAATCACCTCCCAATCTATTTGACTGTAACAACATGAACCAATTAACAAGTATTTTAATTTAACTAATCAAGTTTCCATTTCTAATTACCATCAAAAGGTTAATTATTTGCTACATCATAACATTACAAATCATCAACAATCAACAAGCAAGAATTTACCATCCAACACATTTTAAATTGAAAAGATTTAAATAGTAAGACATCCTATTTTAGAATATTTCATCACAAAATTAGCACACAAATCATGACCTCACACAATAAGCAATATGACAATAATGATTAATGATTTAATGAATGACAGTGATGAGGGAAAAGGGCACCTACTGGTAACCCACGAAATAGGCAACGATGGTAGTCGAGTTGTAAAACCCACGATTCAGAGTTTATATTCAAAACCGGTCGATTTAACCGTTATTTTTGAGTCGAGTCAGTTTCAAAACACGTGTACTGAGTCTGATCGCCGGTCACGTGTATGAGCAATGAGGGTCATGCGTACCTAAGTATATGATGATAACGTCATGAACACAGCAGAACATAATGATTTATCAGAATATGTGAGAGTATGCCACTTATGTTTTTTTAAAATTAATTTTAGGCCGTTTATTGCGTTACGGGTAATTTGGATGGGTTGATAGTTCCAGAGCATATCATTGTAATGTTTTGGTGTTTGTTTGATTTTACGGGATTTTTCCGATTTTTATGAATTTTTTTATGATTTAATACGACTTAGTTATTATACTTGACTCGAGCCGGACACGAGTCAAGTCTTATTTATGAAATTGCCATCCAGGTATTTTTCTTCCCCTCCCGACATCTTCTTCCCAAAACCCTTCCCGACGCCTCCCCTATGCGTGCCACCGTCGCCGCCGCCGACGTGACCCGGCCGCCAATCATCGCCGCCTAGCCTTGCCATGGCGTTGCTGTGCCGCCCCGACCAACCCTGGCACTGTCTGGCCGTTAGCGACGTCGGAATCGCCGCGCTCGGGTTGTGCCCGCGTCTTCGTTTTTGCCACCGGCGACCGTCGCCACCACGATCGGGTGGTCGCGTCGACAACCTCAACCCCTAGTGACCTTCCCCGAGCGGAACGGAGGCCAGCACCGCCCATCCTGGCCGGATATCCACACCACCACGGCCAGTCCCTGTTTTAGCCATTTTTCAGCGAGCCGCCGCCTCTGCCGTAGACGTGTTAGAGCTCACCAAGCCGGTTCGAATGGTACCCAATACCATTGCTATCCAGCTAGTAGACGCTGCCGGCAGTTGTCGTCAAAAAACAGCCGAATGCTGTCGAAAACCGCTGAAACCCGCTAGAAAACTGGAATTGCTGGAATTCATCGAATCTTTCGCGAAGCTCATCCAGTCGATCCCAATCGAACTTCGGACGTCGATGAGTGCCAAATTCGAGCTCCGAGACGCGTGACGAAACCCTAGTCATCGTCGATTGCCGATGACGTGAGGTTTAATTACCTCTGAGTTAGTTATTTAAAATTGATGATTGTTAGCACAACATGATAGGATTGATTGATTCCCACGATAAAAGTCTGAACATGAAAGAAGTAATGATATGCATGATATGATTGGTAATGGATAAATGTTGGTGAATTAACATGAGCAAGTTAATCGAGTACAATGTAACTTAAGAAAAATACAATAATATTGGTATGAATATGATGAGTTAAGATTATTCACATTTATGATTATTGATTGTTGATTGTGACGGATAATTATTATGTTGTGTGTGATGTTCATTGAGTTTGATGCATCATTTAATTAGCGGGCATTAGTATTTAATTTTAATGTGTAGGTACAGAGTAAGAGCTCGCCGCCTAGGCGTGATGACACGTTTGGAGCTTCTACCAGGTCCGTTTAAGACTCGTCTCTGTTTTACGCTCTTTTCTATTGTATGTTTATTTTATTATTTGCATGACGGGTTAAGTGGCATTTTATTGGATCCCACTTAACTTGGGCCATTTAACCAAATAGTTTTCGGATTAATAACCCCTCGAGGATGAGATCCCTCGAGGATGATTTTAAAAACAAGATCCACCACAAGTTGCTTTTGGGCTTATTATCCCAATCCCTACCTAGCCCTATATATATATATGTAATTTTCGTGTTTTTAGTGAGATGAGAGATGGAGAAACCGACTGCATGTACCATGAGCGGATGCCGTGACAATCAAAGCGGGCTCTGGATTAGTGCCAGCGGACTGTTCCATTCCCGAGGGATCCTGACAACTCCGTGTTTGAGTTCCTCACACCCAGAGAACGTAGAGGTTTACGGAGTACTGTTTAGTACAGCGCATGTCCGGACTTGTGGTTCAAAGGGTACTAAAGGCGACTGCCTGAGAGTACTCGGCCTTCGTGCTCAAGGCCAGGAGAAATATGGAGGTAAGGAGAGGGCTTAGGATTTGAGACCAGAAAATGAAGTAAGAAAATGCCGAGAGCGGCATCAGCAGCAGCAGATCAGTAAGTTTGGGATGCTACCGGGTCTGCAGCCCAATGGCTCCTCAGTAGTGCCCTTCAGAGTGTTCACGTGGAGTATATGATATTTTCTTTCATATGAGAGTTTGCTCTCATAGCTAGCTTGTTATAGTTATTTTATTTTCCAGACCAATAACACTTGTTACTGACGTGTTTTTATACTATATATAGGTAATAATCACGAGTTGGAGGAGCCAGCTTAGACGGAGGAGCACTGTTATCGCGTGCACACATGTCAGTCGATAGAGTGGTTAATATTCTATTTATGATGTTATTATATTGTGAATGTTGTGAAATGCTAAGACATGATAGGATATGATTAAATGCAATGAGATGATGTTATGACGTGATGAAAAGCTAAGACATGATGACAAGAGGTGAAATGTGATCAGAGTGCGCAGCGGAAGTGTGGTGGGTTGAAACCCAAGTTCCATAATGAGTATACAGTATATTAGATTATGTGTGATTGAAATTATTGATATATGCATATATATTGGTATATGTTATTTTGACAGGGTGGACCCTAATTGCACTTTTAGGGAGATTCTATCCGTTTTATTTTAGAATTTTTATTGAGTTTGATCATAATTGTATTGGTGTATACTTTGAATTGCATGTCATTTATGTAGTGCGGAGCTGTATCTTCACCTTAAGCATGCCGAGATTGGATCTGCATGAGTTAGGGTTCGGGTTATTTGGGCTGCCCAACCCAGGGCCTGTAACATGTCGGTTCGGGTCCACAGAAGCGTGACCTGAATTTGGGAGTGTCACGAGCAGGCAAATGCTGGTGGCTGTGGCTGTAACACCCCGTTTCTCTCGCCCGTGAACCGACCCCGTATGTCACGCGACCGAACCGGTTCATTAATCTCACTAGATTCGGCCATGGCCGACCTGGATCTACTCTCGGCGTTCCCTAGATGGAGATGCAAATATGAAATGCATGAATGGGAACGATTGGGTTCCCAACGGAGTCCCACATGCATGCTATGACACATAGCAAAATAAGACAAAACAACAAATCAGTCATAACCAAAAGAAAATATATACCTATTTTATAAAAAGATAACAACACATAACAATCTAACCGTGACATTAAATCCATATCTCATTCGTTTTTACCCGAGCCGAGTCCGAGCTGAAGTCCCCTGCTCGATTCATATTTATCATTGCGTTTCATAACAAGTAATCGGATCTCAAACAAACACATCAAAACTATCACTCGAAGTAGCAACCACACATCATCATTATACATACGTTACACGCGACAGGTACATGTGTGCGCGGTTCCGTGTTACTCCTCCGCGGTCCCGGCAGCTTTCATCGCTAGCATTCCTCACCTACATATATATAGAAAAGTCGTCTGGTATGCAAGTGTGCACCAGGCCCGCAAAATAACTAATATCAATCAGCGCAGGAGAGCAAACTCTACCATTGTTAAATCAAAACTCATATACTTCCTCAAGAACTCTCATTATGGCACATACGAGAGCCGTTGCAGTCTGGGTCGTCGCCCCTCCGGTCGACAGCGTCCCCCTCTCTTTCTCATTCTCATACCATGGCTGTTTCCTCGGTCGCTTCTCGCATCAAATTTCCAATCCTTACCGCCCTCTGCACCTTCCATATTACTCGCTGGCCATGAGCAACAAGGCTGCCACTCTCCGGAGCAAGTCGCCTTCAACACCCTTTGGAACCACAAGTCTAGACATACTGACTGCCATTGCAGGCACCGGTAAAACCTCTACACTTCTCCAGGCGCTTGTGAACTCAAAGTGTGGAGTTGTCCGGATCCTTCGGGAATGAAGTGGTTTCTCCCCAGCTCCAGAGCCGCTCTTCGGGCTCGCACACGCCCCATCTGAAGAGACGTGGCCGCAAGTGACCCTCCATTCCACACTCCTAAACTGAAAAACGCGAAAACTATACGCCTCCATAGGCCTGAGTTGGGATTTATGCAATATGATCCGAAGGCATCGTTGAGCTGGATCTGAAGTTCAAAAGCAAACTTGAGGGATCTCATCCTCGAGGAGTTCAATTAATCCGAAAAAGCACGTTTGGCTAAATGGCCCGAGTTAGAGTGGGATCCGAGTAAAACTCCCCTTAACTCGTCCTGCACAGGATCGATCAAATGCACAATAGAGCAGCGTAAAAACACAGAACGAGTCCTAAACAGACCTGAGGTAGAAGCTCCAAACGGGTCCACCCGCCTAGACGGCTGAGCTCCTACACCGTACCTCCACAATCAAGCTAAAAACTAACGCCCGTATGATGGAATCACACAGTCACTCATAGCATGCACACACAATCAACACACATCAACTTATATCAATTCTAACAAGATCTACTTAGGCTATGGTTGCATTCAGATGGTGATCATCGCCTATTTGTCCTAATTGTTTTCTCGGCCTCCATTTTTGTACACCACTCAATCAAACACAGATTTTTATATTTTATCCTTAATCAAATCTACATTTATATATATTATTCTTAACACACACGAATCCTGCCATACGCCAATTCTAACAATTAACAATTTTAAAATAATTAAATTAAAATAAATTTCTACCTCGCGTCGTCGAAAATCGGCGGCGGTTAGGGTTTCCGTTTCATGGCTAGAAACTGGAGTCTTGGCATATCGGCGTCAGAATTCCGTCAGATTAGCAATACATGC
>JAURVB010011137.1:0-42530 GCA_033002965.1 Piper betle
ATATCTAACCTCGGCGTCTCAAGATGATGATGCAAAAATGCAATGCATGGATGTGATGTTTAACTTCTAACATTGTTCTAAATACATGTTATGATATGCAATCATGTATAAAACAAACCAAATAAGTAAAAAATTAAAGAAAATAATTATTTTTAAAATAAAACGGATAAAATTTCCCCTAAAAGTACAGCAATATATATATATATATATATATATATATATAACAATTAAAATAGAAAACACAGCCAAAAACATGACATTTCACTCAACATTTCAATTCTATTCATTTCTAATCTTCATAATTGAATTTAGATTTCATTGTACAACCTGTTCATTTTTTTTCACAATTTTCATTCACATGTAAAATATTTCTATCAATTCAAAGAATAACATTCAAGTTGCATTATTCAAAACAATTCCACATTCAACATCATCAATTACATTCAACAGGTACATGTGTGTGCAATTTCATTGTTGCTCCTCTAGAGTCCCAACAGCGCTTAATCCTCAAAGGTCTCATCTAGATAGATAATAGAAAAACGTCAATTGCGAGTATTACCGGTCCAGAAATAACTGATAACAAACTAACACAAGAGTGCTGAATGAAAACATTCTTATTCTTCCTCATAAAATCTCTCATAAGGGCACTAATTAGGAACTGTTAACCTCATGCGATAGCGTCCCCTTTCTTTCCTATCTCATTCTTTGGTAACTTTAAAACTATCCATTGTGCGAGAAAATTAATCTTTGTTCTTTCACCCTTCTACATTCTCCATATCACTCCTGGCCTTGAGTACAAAGGCCAAGTACTCTCAAATATGCGCCTTCAATACCCTTTGAAACTACAAGTCTAGATATGCGCTGTATAGCAGTACCCGTAAACCTCCATACTTCTCCAGATTTGAGGAACTCAAAGGTGAAGTTATCAGGATCCCTTGAAAATGGAACAGACGCTTACCAAATCCATAGCTACTTTGACTAACATGTGCCATCTCTCAAGACGCGGTTGCCGATTTTCCCTTATCTCACATTTCACTAAAAATTCGAAAAAACTATATGTACATAAGCTTGAATAGAGATTGTAATATAATAGGCATGAACGCATCATTATTTGGATTTGAGTTTTCAAAAACAAACTCGAGGGATCTCATTCTCAAGGGTTATTAATCCAAAAATTTTATGCGACTCGATGACCCGTGTGGAGTGGGATATAATAAATCCACTACTCAATACATTCGCTTACCTATTAAAATAAAACATGATAGAGTATAGAAGTCAAACTAGAAGTGAATCCTAAACGGACCGGGTAGAAGCACCAATTGTGTCCACACGCCTAGGCAGCAAACTCATACTTCATACCTACAGATCAAACTAAAAACTAACGCCCCCTTATGATGCATTCGCACATCCTATAGCACACACACATCAAGGCACACATCATATCAAATTACACGTTAATCCCTATCAAATTTTCTACAATACGTTGCATTAGATTACAATATTTGCTTAATTTACTTAATTACTTCCTTAACATTAATTTTAATACAATTCAATCACGCAATTCATTTTTATTTACAATAAAAATATTTAACATGTCAACCAATCAATCCTAGCATGTTGTGCTAATAATTATCACTTTTAAATAATTAAATTGAAGTTAATTATACCTCACTTCATTGGCAATCGGCAACGGCTAGAGTTTGTTGCCTGACTTGAAACTCAAATTCGGCACATGGTGGCGTCTAAAGTTTAATCGGTTTCGACTAGATGAATTCAGTGGAAGATCCAGTAAAGTTCAATGAATCCAATTTTTCGGCTGTTTTCGACAATTTCTAGTGGGTTTCCAACATTTTTTGGCGACTTTGTCGGTGAGGCAATCAGGGCTATGGGTAGGCACTGGCTTAACGACTTCGACCCAATGGTAGTGGCGGTGAGGGCGACAGTGGCAGCGTCGAGTCAGCTGGGGGTCAGTCAATCGTCCAATTGGCCCTTGGCAGCCTCGGCAGTGGCCCTAGGTGAGAGGAAATTGTCGGGGGGCCGAAGGGGGAGGCGTCAGCGACACGACGGCGGTGAAGCCATGTCAACGATGACTAATCAACATCAGGATGGGCGGCGCTAGGGCATGACTCCCTTGCGTTGTGGAGCTCAAGCAACGACCGAAAAGGTTGGGAACGACACAACAACACCCCAGCTGGGCTTAGCAGCGTTGATCGGCGATGATGTGGAGGCCGAAGGGGGCGTCGATGATGTGAATCAAGGCAACGTCGGCGGCAATTAGTGGAGAAGGGAAAAGCGTCGTTAGGGTTTTAAGTGGTATTTTCGTGAATAAAAGTTGACTTGACTCCAATTCGTCAAAAATAATAACTAACTCGTAATAAATTCTAGAAAAAATAGGGAAAATCCCATAAAATCTAATGCATATCACAACATTAAAATGACTTGTTCTATAACTAATAACCTACCCAAACTACTCTATAACTCACCCTAATGCGTTATTCGGCCTAAAAACAATCCTAGGATTAAATATATAAAAACATAACTGCATATTGTCATATACTTTGATAACTCATTTTTTATCATCTTTTTTATGGTATCATCGTATAAAATTATATTAACACTTCTAGCTAATTTTAACAAAAAAAGAATTGGAATATAAAATTAATAAATAATAATAATCTCTATTAACTTTTTTATTTTTTATAAAAATTAATTAAACTAAAGTTCAAATGTAATCGGCTCATTTCTTGAGTCTTTGATTAGTTTATTTAAAATTAGAATGTGTTTAAGATATAAGAAATTTATAATATTTTATCTTACTGTTTCGATATGATCGATTTATAAAATCAAAATCTATCTTGTCCTTAATTTATTATATTTATAATCCAAGTCGAACATCAAATAAACATGTTATAAGGTCGATTATCACTATCTAGATAGATATCTTACCCAACCAAGATGGTTTTGTAACTTGGAAAGCGTCACGTAGATAATTCTTCGTGATATATATAAAATAAAATTCACCTCAAACAATGCCCTTTTATCTTCGGGTAGAGAAATTAAATATAATTGTCAAAAAAAGAATTTTCTTTTATAATAACAATATCATTTTTTATATTAAAAAATTTTAATTAATATCTTCAAAAATATTTAGCCGATCTCAGCAGGCTGCTTGTCCCTTTGGCCGGAGGGTTGCTAGATCGTAGCCGATCTAGACCCACAACAGTTGGGTAGCCGTAACCTTAAGGAGCTAGATCTAATCGCCCCGGGTAGGTGTAGCCGCCAGGAGGGTTCCTGGCAATTAGGATCGTCCTTTCTTATTTTTGTAAAAAAACATTAAATTTAATCTTAAAAATATTTCAAATTAATTTTCATTTTTTATTTTTTTAAATTAGGCCTGATTTTGGGACCGGAGGTGACTTTCACTTTTTCTTTTTTGTAAAAAAAAAGCTATTTAATTTTACATCACAAGAGTATTCTCGTACAAACCTTGTCAGGCCAGCTCGCCGTCCACTTCCCCACCCTCTCTCTGATTCCAGCGGAAAATGGTTGTGATTTGTCGTTTGTCGGTTGGATTTTGTGTTTGGGTTGTTGAATTCGCTGTTGTTTTGATTTTGCAGTCGCTGGTGGCGAACGAGGATTTCCAGCACATTCTTCGTGTGCTTAACACCAATGTGGATGGGAAGCAGAAAATCATGTTTGCTCTCACTTCTATCAAGGGCATTGGCCGCCGTCTCGCCAATATCGTCTGCAAGATAGCCGACGTCGACATGAACAAGAGGTGACAATTTTTTTATTTTATAATTAAAGCACTGCTTTGTTTTCTCTGTAATCGGCATTGGCTAAGCTGTTATACAGTGTGTTTAGTAGATGTATAGTACATGGGTGGTTAATGGTATGCGTGCTGTTGGTGGTTATTAGTTTCATACCTGCTAGGTTTAATACACTGATTGAATTGGAGATATTGGCGTGGAAGAAACTCGTAGCCATTGTTATTTTTGTTGAATTGTAAGGCCGTTTATGAATTTCGATTGATGTTTTTTTCTATTTTTATGCTCAATTTTGGAATGGTTATTGTGATTGAGGATTCTAGTTCATACTGAGGTTCGTTTGATTGCAATTTCAGCTTTTGAATTAGTTTAGCTCAAATCTCAAATCGAGATTGCAATTGAGGGTAATATTGCTACTTCTATTGTGGATACTGTTAGAGGCTATGGTCGAGGATACTATTAGCTATTACAGTTGGGGATATATTATTAGCTATTGCGGTTGATGGTACTATTAGCTATTATGTTAGCTTTCTCAATTCATTAAATTGCAAGTTCATTATCATTTTCTTTTAGTATTTCAAATACCTATGGTCGATTGTATGTTTGCTATCATCCTCCTCATTTTGCATTTTATATATTTTGTTGGATGTACTTAATTGACTATTCTGTGACATAGATCCATATGTATTGTTGTTAACAGCTTTTCATTCATATTTAGGGAACCTTTTACTGATCTACTTTTGTGTTGTCTGTTTATTGATTAAAGTAGCATGTGTTTCCTACAGAGCTGGCGAATTGACTGCTGCAGAGTTGGAATCTCTCATGGTGGTTGTTGCCAACCCCGTCAGTTCAAAATTCCAGATTGGTTTTTGAACAGGCAGAAAGATTACAAAGATGGCCATTACTCTCAAGTTGTCTCCAATGCACTGGACATGAAGCTCAGGGATGATCTTGAACGTCTGAAGAAGATCAGGTATATTCTCATCATGCTTGATATTTAGGCTTGACATGTCTGTAGACTTCAAACTCAAGTTTTAGAAATAATAGCGAAGATTATATTGAGTTCTAGTTGAAAGTTTTGCTGAAAAATAAATTACTGATTGAAGTGCAAACTGAAAATGGTATTTTTGTGTCTAACATTGATGTTACCTGATAAAAATGTTTAGATGACTAGGAGCCTACCTAAGATCCAAGCACTTATCCAGTTGTCTTTGCTGTGGTCGATTCATTGAATTATGATAGGGGAATAAGTCAAATTATGAATTTAGTATGAAAAATTTGCCTCAGATGCTGTCGACAGGTAGGAGAATTTGGATATTACTGCCTCACTCATAAGGTCTCTGGTGTGTACTTTTATGGCCTAGTAGGCGCAGTTTGTAGTTTTTTTCGTTTATTTCTCTAGCACGAATTAGGTTGGTTTCAATATTTTGATGTTGATTGGTTTAGCTACTACTTCTAGAGCTCTTTCAAATCCTTCTGAAGCTGTTTCCTTGTTCTCCCTGGGAATAATATTTTATAAGAAGTAATTGAAACTGCTGGCGGCCAGATCTTTGTTTTCCTTTCCTAATGTGTCATAATTTGAATGTTGTACGTATCCGGTGAGGTAAATAATAATAATCTATCCATAGCCTAAATTGTAAGTTGATGCCCGAATTTTCTTTATTTGCAGAAATCACCGTGGTTTGAGGCACTGCTGGGGTCTTCGTGTTCGTGGTCAGCACACCAAGACAACCGGGCGCGCGCAGGGGAAAGACTGTTGGTGTCTCGAAGAAGCGTTGAGCTGTGCTTCTTGGGACTTATCTTTGCACTCAATTTTGGTTAATGGGTTGTTGGCGATGGTATTGACTTTGTTTTATGAAGTTTTATATGTCCTACTGGAATTTTGACGTCTAGATTTTTCAAACCATTGTATTCAGACGCTCTGTAGAAGAGAGTACGTTAACCTTGAATGTGGCTGGTTGACAAATTGGGTGCCTCCCATATCAGGGCTTAACAAAGGGTTATTTTGATCGGCGGTTCCGTCAATTAGATTTTAAACACCCCCACCCCCCAAAAAAAACATTTTAGACATGGTTTTACATTGTGAATGTTTTTTCAGAGGTGTATTAATGATTCGTCTTTTAACACTAATCACGAGAAATTCAATAGCGTTACCCATTTTTAGCAAATTAGACGAGCTGCAGCTGTAGGGCAACTAGGCTCATGTCATCTACCAAGTTAAGTTGAGCCAATTTTGATGATCATGTTTTTCTTAAAAAATATTATGGAAAAAATATAATTAATTGTAATGTCTTATTATCATTATCAACCATAAAACCAATGAGTAACTAAATGGACTATTATTCATTCTTATTAATAGAAGGAGAACTCAATACTTATAAGAGAATCAAACAATCAAAATACAAGAATAATTTTAAAAATATAATAAAAATATTTTTTGTATAGGGTTATGAGTTTGAATCTTCATAATTATAATTTTTTAAAAAATAATAGAAATATCTTTTGCAGGTTTCAGGTTCGAACTCTATCAACCTCAATTTAAAAAATATATAATAAAATATTAAATAATTATAATTTATCTTTTCATTTAATACAATTAAAGTAAATCACAATCTATATCTAAGATATTAAATTATTACAATTTATCTCATTATTGAATAAAATTTTATATATAAAATTAAAATTTATTCGTTATAGGTCACATATGATGTGGCATCGCAAATAAGTTTTAATTATATATATATAATTTTATTAAATAATGAAATAGGCTGTAATAATTTAATATCTTACATATAGATTGTAATTGACTTTAATGATATAAAATAAAAAAATAAATTACAATTACTTTATTTATTTATTATATATTTTTTCAAAACAATTAAATATATTAGAGAGTTAGGAGTTGATATTAGTTGGGTTTTAAGGGTTTTAGCTTGTGACTTTCTACCGGATTATGAAATATATTTTTAAAAAAATGATTCTATACAAAAGTATTTTTAGTATATTATTTAAAGTTTTTTTGTATTTTGATTTAATAATTCTCTTACTTTTAATATTAGTCTATTATTTGAATTTACTTTTATTAATAAAAAATTAAGATTAACGATATTCAAACTCGTACAATAAAAATATTTTTATTATATTATTTAAATTTTTTAATTTTGATGGCTGATTTTTTTATTTTTAATTTCGGCTCCCTGCTGAGTTGGCATTTCATTAATAATAAAGAATTAAATATCGAGTAATACAGGAAATGATGTCGGTGGTGATGGGTCAAAATGGCCATGCAAGAGTGGGGACGATGAGAAGAGACCGTCGTGCGATCATCATATGGTCACCTCATCATAATTGAGACACCACCACGTTCCCTTACTAATTGTGCATGGTCCCACTTGACCTTTATTCCTATTATTATATTAATTATGTTTTTTTATTTTCCTTTTTTTTATTGTTAAACCAAACCTGAATACTACATTAGCGCAAGCCCTAGCCGGCTTTGAGCTTTTGGCTTGGAGTCAAATACTTTATATTATTATTACTATTAGTGCCCTTGATTTGAGTAATTAATTTGATAATATGATCATTAAAAAGAATGTTTTTGGCTTTCGATGTTAAACAACGTGAATTTATAGTATTATTAAGTCATGTAGTTTAGAAAATGATATTTCATGGTGGAAGTCACGCACCGTTCTTATTTCCCAAGAAAACATGCGCCAGAAAGGACGTGGTTGTTGAAGAGTCACATTGACATTCACATACCTCACTGTCAATAATTGAATATCGAACCAATTGTGTCTTATGTAAAAATAATTTAAAATAATTTAGTATATCTTATGTATCATTATATTAAAATAATATATTTTATAATTAATAATCAATTAATTTTATCCAATTCAAATAAATCAATTTTTATTTAATTTTTAATGAATCAGTTTAGTTTAATGAGTTCCTCTCGATTCGATTTAATGTCTCATTTCAATTTTTATAACTATACTTTTAACTTAAGTTAGTATGTCACCCCAAATCGATCAAACCTTTAAAATTTATTGGGTCTCCTTAATGACTTGACTTTCATTATTAATCATGTTCTAATATCTATCTTTACCTCCTTATTATAATTCATTGTTCATCCATGCCATTAGTTGTGCCTTCTCGCAACTGATGCCAGACCATATGTCCATATACACAACATGCATTTATACCATCTTCATTAATTACTTTACATATTTTCCAAACTATATTTCGAATTCAAAAAGATGATACCATTGTTTATTTTTATTTTGCAGAAACGATAAAATAAATAAATAAATAAATGATGAGGGCATTTTGGTACTTTCGATGATATCGGCAGCTCCCATAAGGCGCATTAACTAGCACGCACGGCTACTTCTCTCTTTCACGACGCGCAATTACGAAAATAGCCTCCACCAGAAAAAGTGTGGATGTCGATGGTCGGTGCCCGCCGCCCCACTATTTTACGTGACCATATTCCACGTAATCGCCATGCCAACTTTTTGGTGCATGCAACAAAAAAAAAACTTTTTGTTACAGGCATTATTGGTTTATAATTACAGTTACTATTACTTATTAGTATATGTATTATGGATTTGTTGTTACGACAGTATTTTTACTCATACGAGGATATGATATCTGATACTGGTGGCAAATTTTCATGCACATTTATTTAATTTAAGTTAAATAATCTGATATTAACATTGATCTACGTACTCTTTTTTTAACCAAACATTCTTAATTTTGTACGAGACAAATATGTAATTTGATGGGACTAATTCAAGATTACAAAATATTAATGTCAAAATAAACAGATGTATTTTTAATATTTTTTGCTTTTAATTATCTTTTTATTATTTTTAATATATATATTTGGAGTCTTGAATCGGAAGAATATATTGTGATTTAAATTTTCTTAAAAAAACTTTTTTCTTGACAATTTGCTTAAGTAGGAGTATATATGTATATTTAATATAATGTAATAGCACTTCAGTGTCGCCGCCTCCTCCTCGTGCGTGTAGAAGACGAAACATAACGCCGTTTTCGGCGGCTCGGGAACTAAGTGGGCCCAGCAGGATGGTACAAAGGACCACACACCACGTGGGGAGGCCGACAGCTTTGGTCTTCCGTATGTCGGGGGTTTTTGTTTTTTTTGTCCTCTTTCTACTTTCTATTTTTATTTTTTAAAATTATCCTTTTATCATTATAAATCTTAATTTTTATATCAGGTACCACTCAGAATCTGAGTAGCAAATTAAATGTTTTTTTTTTGCATTTTTAACATAGTTGTTGATACTTTAGATTTAATCTTATGTCTAATATGAGATAGGATAGTAAATTCTAAAGTTTTAAATATCAAACGGGTTACTATATTAAATTTATAACTATATACACATATTATTTATTTAATTGGGTCAAATTAGTTTTAAGTGGATTTAAAATTATGTGTAATATATTTTATTGAATTTTAAAAATTTTATATTTAAAATATTTAATTAAATAATAAATACTGATTAAGATGTCAGTAATTTTAAACTAAAGAAATTGGGTTTGAAAAAATTTTGAATTAGGAAACCAAATACGGACCGAAATGGTTGTCATAAGAGACATGAATCAGGTAAGTATTGAAAATTATAAAAAACTTTATTATACGACAAAAGATATCAATAAGAATAGTGTATATGATAGTTTTCTTTTTCTTTTTTTACCAAGTTAACTACATGTCAAGAACTACAGAGTTATTTTATATATTTTTTCAAAACAATATATATTATTGTTTGATGATCTGTTAAACACATCCAAGTCAAATTTCTCTCCCGTGAGAACGAGACATGGGATTATGACTGAGGTTGACTTAAATGCACGACAGCAGCATGGTGTGATCAAATTGTGCTATCATGTTGCTCGGGTCGTTATCCTCATTTATATCTTGTCCCAAAGGTTTACACCACACATTTATCGCTAATTAATGACTTAGTGACGTCAAATCCAAAACAAATGGGGTTAATGCCAATTTGTACCCATAATCATTAATTAAAAGCCGCCCAAATTCTACTCGCTCGATGAATAAATACTCTTTTTACAGTATGCACGTATACACATGCATATATATATATATATATGAAATTATATTTAAAAACTGGCAAAAAAGTATAATATAAGGGGAAAATATATATATAAAAAGACCATCTTCTTCCCCAGTCCAGCCTTTTGACTCAAACTTCGGCGTAACAAAACAAAACAAAAAGAAAAGAAAAGATAAAGAGAGGAAAGAAACGGGGGAAGCAGAAGAAGCTCCACACTCTGCCCAGTCACTCTCTCAACTCTAATGCCCGACTCCAAACCCTAGCCCCTCTTTACCCTCCTCCTTCTTCCCTCCCTTGCTCACTCCTTTCATGGCTTCCTTCTTCCTTATCCGCCTGCTTATCGCCGTCTCCGCCGGACTCCTCGCCGCCGCCGGCGACCTTGAATTGCTCCTCCACTTCAAGGCCTCGTTGCCCTCCCCGGAGGTGCTCGCCAACTGGGTCGACGGCGCCGACGTCTGCGGCTTCACCGGAGTTGAGTGCGGTCCCGGCGGCACCGTTACCGGACTGGATCTCAGTTACGGGGGGCTCTTCGTTGGGTTGGATGTCGTCGCCGCGAGTCTGTTGAAGGTGGAGGGTCTCCGGTGGTTGTCGCTTCGCTCCGCCAACGTCACTGGAAATCTCACGGCCGGCGGCAGTGGCGGTGGCGGTGGTTGTGGTCGTCACCTCGCCGACCTCGACATCTCCGGCAACGCCATCTCTGGAGAGGTTTCGGAGGTGTTCTCGTTGGTGGGTTATTGCCAGACCTTGAAGTACCTCAACCTCTCCGGCAACCAGCTATTATCGCCGGCGACGGGGCCGGCGGTAATGGAGACGAAGCTATCGTTGAAAAGCTTGGACTTGTCACGGAACCGAATCTCCGGCGAGGGGATCCTCCCAGCCGTCCTCGCCGGCGCTGGCGGATGCGGCGAGCTTGAGTTTTTGAGCATCGCTGGCAACTCCCTCTCCGGCGCCATCCCGCCGTCGACGTTCGCCGGGTGCGCCGCCATGGAACACCTCGACCTCTCCGACAACCAGCTCGCCGGTGAGGTGGTGGCCCAGCTCGCCGGCTGCGGGAACCTCACCTTCCTCAGCCTCGCCGGCAACAAGTTATCCGGCGAGATTCCGGTCGGCCCCAGTCTGAAGCAGCTCAACCTCTCCTACAATAACTTCGCCGGTGACTTGCCGGGTTCCTTGTTCCGGCTCGCCGACTTGGAGAGGCTCGATCTTAGTTCCAACAACGTGACGGGTTCCATCCCGACCAATCTCTGCAGCGGCATTTCGTCGAACAGGTTGCAGTTGCTTCACTTGCAAAACAATCGTCTCTCCGGCGAGATCCCGGCGACGGTAGGCAACTGCTCCGGCCTTGTTTCCCTCGACCTGAGCTTCAACTACTTGACGGGGACGATCCCCTCCACCGTCGGCCGCCTCCGGCTGCTGCGCGACCTGATCCTGTGGTTGAACATCCTCCACGGCCCCATCCCCGGCGAGCTCGCCAACCTCCGGTCGTTGGAGAACCTCATCCTCGACGACAACGAGCTCACCGGCGGCATCCCCGACGGGCTGAGGAACTGCGCCAACCTCTACTGGCTCTCCCTCTCCGGCAACAAATTGATCGGCCGCATCCCGGCGTGGATCGGGGAGCTCGCCCACCTCGCCATCCTCAAGCTCGGCAGCAACTCCTTCTCCGGCGAGATCCCGCCGGAGATCGGCGACTGCAAGAGCCTGGTCTGGCTGGACCTGAACAGCAACCGCCTCGCCGGCCCCATCCCGGCGGCGCTGGCGAAGCAGTCGGGGAAGATCGCCGCCGGCGTGGTGACAAGCATGAACTACGCGTACCTCAAGAACAACGGCCGGAGCTGCCGCGGTGCCGGCAACCTCTTCGAGTTTGACGGGATCCGGCAGCAGCAGACGTACCGAGTCCCATCCATGCCGGCGTGCAACTCGACCATCTACTACGGGATGACGAAGCCATCTTTCGTCAACAATGGGTCCTTGCTCTTCCTCGACCTCTCCTACAACCGGTTGGAAGGCGGCATCCCAAAGGAGCTGGGCGCCATGGTCTCCATCTTCGTCCTCAACCTCGGCCACAACCGTCTCGCCGGCTCCATCCCCGACGAGCTGGGAGGGATGAGGTTCTGCGGCATCCTCGACCTCTCCTACAACTTCCTCTCCGGCAACATACCGGGCTCGGTGGCCGACCTCGCCATGCTCTCCGAGATCCACCTCTCCAACAACAACCTCACCGGCCCCATCCCCCAGAGCGGGAAGCTCATCACCTTCTCCCCCGACTTCTTCGCCAACAACTCCGGCCTCTGCGGCCTCCCCCTTAACCCCTGCGGCGGCGGCGGGGATTCGGTCGCCAACGACGGCGCGAGCAGGCGGCGGCAGTCCCACCGCCGGCCGGCGTCACTCGCCGGCAGCGTCGCCATTGGCCTGCTCTTCGCCCTCCTCACCGTTCTCGCCCTCGTCCTCCTCGCCACCGAGAACAAGAAGCGGCGGCGGCGGCGGCGGCAACGCGACGGCGTTCGCCGAGGGAGGGAGGAGTCGGCGGCGTCGGCGATGATGAGCGTGAGCCTGACCTCGTTCGCGAAGCCGCTGCGGAAGCTGACCTTCGCCGACCTGGTGGAGGCGACGAACAACTTCGACGACGGCAGCCGCGTCGGCTCCGGCGGGTTCGGCGACGTCTACAAGGCGAAGCTCAAGGACGGCACCGTCGTGGCCGTGAAGAAGCTCGTCCACATCACGGGGCAGGGGGACAAGGAGTTCACCGCCGAGATGGACACCATCGGCAAGATCAGGCACCGTAACCTCGTCCCCCTCCTCGGCTACTGCAAGGCCGGCGAGGAGCGGCTCCTCGTCTACCAATACATGAAGCACGGCAGCTTGGAGGACGTCCTCCATGGCCGGAGCAAGTCGCCCTCGCCGCCGCGGCCGAAGCTTAACTGGCCGGCGAGGAGGAGGATCGCCGTCGGCGCCGCGAGGGGGTTGGCCTTCCTCCACCACAGCTGCGTCC
This sequence comes from Piper betle, assembly GCA_033002965.1. Taxonomy (NCBI): domain Eukaryota; kingdom Viridiplantae; phylum Streptophyta; class Magnoliopsida; order Piperales; family Piperaceae; genus Piper; species Piper betle. The sequence continues at coordinate 12,858 of JAURVB010011137.1, forward strand.
CCCACATCATCCACCGGGACATGAAGTCAAGCAACGTCCTCGTCGACGAGAACTTGGAGGCGAGGGTCTCCGATTTCGGGATGGCGAGGATGATGAGCAGCGACGTGGACACGCACCTGAGCGTGAGCACCCTCGCCGGCACCCCGGGGTACGTCCCGCCGGAGTATTACCAGAGCTTCCGGTGCTCCACGAAAGGGGACGTATATAGCTTTGGGGTGGTGCTGCTGGAGCTGCTCACCGGCCGGAGGCCGACGGACGCGTCGGAGTTCGGGGACAACAACAACCTGGTGGGGTGGGTGAAGCAGCACGCCAAGTTGAGGATCAGGGACGTGTTCGACAAGGCGCTGTTGAAGGAGGATGCGAGTGTGGAGGTGGAGCTGCTGCAGCATTTGGAGGTGGCCTGCGCCTGCTTAGACGACCGGCCGCGGCGGCGGCCGTCGATGATCCAGGTCCTGGCCATGTTCAAGGAGATACAGGCCGGCGGCGGGGACTCCGGCGGGAGCAGCTTCGGGGTGGTGGAGGTGGTGAAGATAAGCAGGGTTGAAGAAGGTTGTGAAGTTTGAGGCGTGGCGAGAAAAGCAGGAGCAAAGGTTGACATTGCAAACAATTGGGAGCAGGAAGTATGGAAGGAAGGGATTGAAGGAGTTTTCCCCTTTCTATTCATTAAAACCTTCCTTCCTTCTTCTTCTTCCTTCTTCTTCTAATTATATTCTAATCTTCTTCTTCTAATCTTCTTCTTCTTGTATGTTATGTATGATCATGATCACGAGTTTCATTCATTTCAGAGAGCATCATCTTCTTGTTCATATTCGTATTCATATTCATCCATCCATCTATGTAGAGAGATATTATAGATGTGTTGTTGTTGTGTGTGTATATATATATATATATATATACATATATATATAAGAGATGAGAAAGTAAGAGACACATTCTATTGGTTCTTCTTTTTTGGGTGTGGTGTGGAGGTAAGATTGAATGGGATTGTTTTGCAGGGGATTGTCGGCTTCTTCCGTTTTCTGTGTGTTTGTTGTAGGAAAAGCTTACATCTTCTGCTGCTTAAAAGTTGAAAAGAAAGGTGAATCTTCTCCAAAAAGGATGGAAGTCGGATTTTCGCATCCTAATTCTAGCTTTGCTGTTCCCCATTATCTATCTCTGCTTCTTTCTTTTTATATTTTGCGGCTTGGGCTCTGTCTTATCAATTGAATTTTGTTCCAGGCATGTATATACTATATACTATGAAGGTACAGTCCTCTTCTGAAAATATTTATTTGTCTATTTATTCGTTTAATTAAAATCCATTTCTAAAATCACAATCTAATTACCCTTTATCTCATTATTCAACATATCATAGCATCTTGCCTAATTTATTAGATCGATTAATTACGTTATCGATCATAGCTGTGGTTATGCAAAATGATCTCACAAATATCAAAACCATGACATGCACATCTTCTTCTCTTATCTGTTTTAAGCGTCTCAAGTCTTTAGCCAACGACAATGCAGGCATGCTGGAAGAAGCCATGGCGAAGGAGAGGTGGAAGGTGGCCGTCTGGGCCGCATCCGGCATGGTTTGCCGTAGGGCTGCGACTGCCGGCGGGCCACCCGGCATAACACCTATCTTCCCCAACTGGCCGTCCCTGTCGGGCCCTGTTTTTTTGGACATCTCTCTCCATCTCAATCAATACCTCTTCTCCTTTTGCAGAGCGATATTAGCTGGGGGATAGCGAAGGGCCCTTGAACTCGGAGAACAATCACCATCTAACAGTGAATGAATCGAATAGTATGAAATATGGGGTGTTACGTTCTTTTTGCAATATGTAAGCTACCGAGGAGTAAAAGAATTATCTGTAAATTGATGAAAACTAGCGTTTTTAACTGTGAATATAAAAATTTTATTAACCGTAACTTAAAGAGGTAGCAATGATATATTTTACATACTTCAAGTTTAGTCAGAGTTAGAAATTTGTAAACCTTAACCTAATCTGGTATCTTCTCTTGTAATTTCCCACCTTTATCATCGTTTACATTCCACTGTCATGTATATGTTGATCTAAACAACGTTAAAATTCCAGTGTGAAGAACTCTACTAGAAGAGAAGAATAGAGGTATCTTGACAACCATGGCTTCAAATCCTAACTTTACATATTTAAAAGTGTTGCACGTTCCTCCCCATTCCCACCAAAGCCGCTCTGCCACCATGTCCTTAAGAGTAGCGGTTCTCTCCACTTTTAGAGGAGTGTTGAAGCTGGCGACACTGCAGGTTCTCTGACATGGTGACTCTGGTGGGAATGGGAACGAACAGGGGCGACAGGAAGAAGAAGAAGAAGAAAATTTTTTATTTTTCAAATTTAATTTAACCTTATAAATTTAATTCAAGACAACATTCAATCTCCCGAGTGTAACAAGTTACCCAAAAAAAAAAATCATACCTTGTGTAGCTTATGCTTGCACCAGCCCTCAAGTTTCATGAGGTTCTGTGAGGGGGACGGGTGAGCTATGGTGGGAGTATTAGTCCGGGATTAATAGCTTCAAATCTTTCAAAAGTATTTAAATAAATAAATAAATAAACAAACCCACCCACTTCGCCGCCGCCGGCCGGGCGAGGGTGGGCGGAAGCAGCCGGCCGCAGTCGTCGCTCGACCCACCTCCTGCCGCGGTCTTCCCGGACTGCCGCGCTCCACCGCGACCCCGAAACGGTCGCCCCCGTCCCGACCCGGTCCATCACGCCCGGCCGTGCACACGCTGAACCCGACTCGCCGCTGCCGGTGTATTTTGACCGCGCCTCTTTCTCCCCCGACCCATGGCGGTCGCCCCGTCCCGGTGCGCTCCTCGTCGACCCTGCCTCGGTCTCCGTCACAGCCCGTCCGTGGCGGATTGGGTGCGCCCACGGCATGCCGAGGCCGGGAGTTGCTGGATGGAGGTAAAGCTCGGCGGCGGCGGCAGCTGGAGCAGCGGTGGGCGGCGGGCGCGGACGGGCTTTGGCGGGGTGGGGCGGGCGGCAGTTGCGGCGAGGCGGGGCGGCCGTGGCGGCGAGAGGGGGTGGGCGGGCTTGATGATCTGAACCGTCCATGAAATCGGACGGTCCAGATCAAATCTTAATTTTTTTTAAAAAAAACCCATACATCTGGGCCGTCCTTGTAATCGGACGGCCTAGAAAATTGTGGCGCAGAGAGCCGATTTCCTGCCTCTGGTGCAGGAAATCGGCTCTCATATATATATATATATATATGGGTAAAGTGAAGAAGAGCAAGGGGCAGAAAAATTTCCTGCCCCAAGCTCTTCTCTGGGCCGTCCGATTATAAGGACGGCCCAGATCCCTTATTTTTAAAAAATTCCAAAAATACCCCCGCCCCACCGCCGCGTCGCCCCCGTCGCCGCCTGTAGCACCTCCCTCCTCCTCGCTCCCCTGCCGCGTCGCCCTCCTCCTCCTCGCTCCCTCGCGGACGCCGCCCGTCGCGGACGCCATCCGCCCCGCTCCCCATCGACCCGTCGCGGCCGGCCGGGGGTGGGCGAGGCAGGGCGAGGGCGGCATGGGGGCGGAGGCGAGCGCCGCGCCCAGATCTGGCCGGAAAGATCTGGGCGCGGCGCTCCGCCTCCGCCCCCATGCCGCCCTCGCCCGCCTCGCCCACCCCCTGGCCGGCCGCGACGGGGTCGATGGGGAGCGGGGCGGATGGGCGTCCGCGGCTGGGCGGCCTCCGCGGCGGGGGAGCGAGGAGGAGGGAGGGGGAGCCTCGCGAAAGGGTGGTGGCCAGGAGGGGCGACGACGCGGCGGAGCAGCGCCGCGCCCAGATCTGGCCGCCGCCAGATGCGGGCGGGCAGCCGCGGCCAGATCCGGCCGCGACAGGCCGGACCTGGCCGTCCCCCGGCCAGATCTGGTCGGGCGACGGCCAGGTCCGGCCTGTCGCGGCCGGATCTGGCCGCGGCTGCCCGCCCGCATCTGGCGGGCGGGGCCGGATCCGGGGCCGTGGCGGGCGCCGGGGCAAAGGGTCGGCCACCCTCCCCGGCCACGGCGGCGGCGCTCCGCCTCCGCCCCTCAATATGATCTGGACCGTCCTTCTAATCGGACGGTCCAGATCAAATTAAAATTTTTTTAAAAAAACTAATAAATCTGGGCCGTCCTTGTAATCGGACGGCCTAGGATCATTGTGGCGCAGAGAGCCGATTCCTGCCTCTGGCGCATGAAATCGGCTTATTATATATATATATATATATATATATATATATATATATATATATATATATATATATATATATATATATATATATATATATATATATATATGAAAGTTATGATTAACCTGACATGGTTGAATTTCTTGCGCTGGGACTAGTATGTGCATTAACATGCAATCAAAGGACAAAATCATAATCAATCTATTCACATTATTGAATGAGAATTAAAAATCATTATATGATAAAAGTATAGAATTTAATTAATTAAAATATATTAAAAATATAAATATAAATTGAATAAGTATAATTTACCTTCATTTAATTATAATTTATTTTTAAATTATAATCTATCTTTAAATATTATATTATTATAATATATTATCATTATTCAACAAACATTTATTTATAAAATTAAAGCCTTTATCTTTATTAATTTATCTAATTACTACAAAATAACTCACAATGATCTGGGCCGTCCGATTACAAGGACGGCCCAGATTTATTAGTTTTTTTTTTAAAAAAATTTTAATTTGATCTGGACCGTCCGATTAGAAGGACGGTCCAGATCATATGGAGGGGCGGAGGCGGAGCGCCGCCGCCGTGGCGGGGGAGGGTGGCCGACCCTTTGCCCCGGCGCCCGCCACGGCCCCGGCCCCGCCCGCCCCGGCCCCGGCGCCCGCCACGGCCAGATCTGGCCGCCGCCAGATGCGGGCGGGCAGCCGCGGCCAGATCCGGCCGCGACAGGCCGGACCTGGCCGTCGCCCGACCAGATCTGGCCGGGGGACGGCCAGGTCCGGCCTGTCGCGGCCGGATCTGGCTGGCGGCGGCCAGATCTGGCCGCGGCTGCCCGCCCGCATCTGGCGGCGGCCAGATCTGGGCGCGGCGCTGCTCCGCCGCGTCGTCGCCCCTCCCTCCCGGCCGCCACCCCTTCGCGAGGCTCCCCCTCCCTCCTCCTCGCTCCCCCGCCGCGGACGCCGCCCAGCCGCGGACGCCCATCCGCCCCACTCCCCATCGACCCCGTCGCGGCCGGCCGGGGGTGGGCGAGGCGGGGCGAGGGCGGCATGGGGGGCGGAGGCGGAGCGCCGCGACCACCCGGCGGCCAGATCTGGGCGCGGCGCTCCGCCTCCGCCCCATGCCGCCTCGCCCGCCTCGCCCACCCCCGGCCGGCCGCGACGGGGTCGATGGGGAGCGGGGCGGATGGGCGTCCGCGGCGGGGCGGAGCGAGGAGGAGGGAGGGGCGACGCGGCGGGGGAGCGAGGAGGAGGGAGGTGCTACAGGCGGCGACGGGGGCGACGCGGCGGTGGGGCGGGGGTATTTTTGGAATTTTTTTTAATAAGGGATCTGGGCCGTCCTTATAATCGGACGGCCCAGAGAAGAGCTTGGGGCAGGAAATTTTTTCTGCCCCTTGCTCTTCTTCACTTTACCCATATATATATGAAAGCGTATTTTTGAAACAGCCCAGCAAAACATTTTAATTTGTGTACTACATAAGGTTCAAGAACCTTCAGCACTACTGGTATGGGGAGAGACCCAAAACCCCAGAGCTAATTCTAATGGAAATATTAATGTATTAAATTCATTTGATTGGATCTAAAGTATTCTCAATCTGAAGAAAGTGTGCAACTGCAAAGATCGTCAATGCGTTGACTTCATTTGTTAATTTTGCAAGAAGTTACGTGAGATCATTTGATTCAGTTCATGAGGACATCTTGAACATCATTTCTTTCTTAGGCTTGTGAATTGGTATTATTGTCAATTACATTCTTTGAAAGAGGCCTCAAGAAACTATTTAATTGTGGATCAAATAGAGTGCAATGTCAACGGAAAATCCAAGGAGGCAACAATGCATGTTACTCTACATGTTTCAGCAAATTTAATATGCTTTGCCGCTCTAACGACTAATTCTCTTTGGGTCATTGTGACCAAGAACTTGTCATTCTTAATTACTTGGATCCATCAATTCTCAATTCCTCTATAATTGTAACTGACGTTTCCATGGACACACTGCATCTATTATATATATAACCAATAAATTAAACACAAGCAATCTCTAGTAATTATTTGTTCTTTTCCCAATAAAATCAACTTTGACAAGTTCAATATCAATCAAAGATTGGCAGTAGCTAATCACCATCTTTCTTGGATCATCAAATGCAATCCAAGAACAAATGACAAATATTAAAGGCCGTTCCTCTCATCATGCTTCATGTGCATATACCTTGTAATGGACGACTTGTTCTTGCCTTGACATATAAAAAACTCAACAAATTGAGAGTGGGCTATGCGTGGTGACCAGTTCAATGAACAAGTTGGCTTTATATATGCAAGCCTCCAATTCTACAGTTTGTGTTAACATTTGGCCACATCTCAACCAACATCACCTTCTCCCCACTGCAGGTTAGCCTTGCACCACCTCCGTATCAGTAGACATGTCCTTCGACGAAGGAGCTGCACCGTGCTGCGACGTCATGGCGATCTACCGGTCGTCGGCCAGGGGTCGTAGTGGCCCTGGCTACCGGCGCCTTGAACGCCCACCCTCTGATGAGAGCATTGAGAATATTGGAAGCGAGAAGGCCCCTCCAATTATCGCTGCTGTTGGGTCTTCTCCGGCATGTGTCGACGTCGCTCTTGCGGGGAGAGGATCGTTGAATTCGAAGTCGAAGCAAGGTAGCTCTAGTGGGGCTCCGAAGGGCCATCCGCTGTTGAACTTCATGGAGATGTCATGCAAGAAGAAGAGAGGTAGGGTGAAGCCGGAGATGGTGAGGTATTTGGAATATGTGAAGGAGTTTGGTACTTGGGATGCTAATTCAGGAAGACCTGTTATTTATTATAAATGAGAGGTTGTATCATGTATGATCATGCATTTTTATCTGGTTAGAAATCTGGGATCATTTGCCTTTGTTGTCACTGGTATACATTTGTCCTATTTTGCTTTGATACAAATCAGAAAAAGCCGACCATAGTTTGATTGGAACATCGGCCATAATTTCAGACCTCGCTGAGCACTTTTGGGATAAACCAACTTGGACCCTCCAATCAAGGAAGGAGGAGACGATGAACAATTTTACAGAGACAAAGCAAAAGCAACAATCAAATGAAAAACATGGCTATTGATCTTCTTCAATCTTATGATCCCGGGCTACGGTCGGCGACATGGATCCTATTGCGCACCATTCCAACTAAAATTTGATCTGATAGATAAGCGTGACCCACGTACAAATAAAACCATAACGTGCAGTTGTAAGATCATACCGTCACTTTGGGATGATTGCTTTGTCCAAGCCGAGCTGGAGCAAAATAATGATCATATCAACTGCTGAAACAAAAGGTAATTAGCAAAAAAATTTGATCCGACCGCAGAAGCACAGTTTACTAATTCAGAATATCCTTTGTTTATCATTACTTGCAAGCAAAAGTTTTTGCAATTTTCTTACAGTAAAGCTGACAAGTTCAACAACAACACGTAAATGATCTTGAGCTGAATCTTAAACTCACATCATTCTGGTCTGTGGTTACCGACTCTCGGACTTTACAAGTCCATCCCACATAATCAATTCATGTTATACATGAACCATTAACCAGAGAGCTTATCTACAAAAACACGTAATTGAATTTGCGAATCGTGATAACAAACGAAATTTGTCTACATTCCAACGAGGCCTGGGTAAAGTTGTAAATAACAAAATCACAACCCAAGCAGACGTATGCATACGATTTTCAGCCTGAGGGAAGACAATTGAGTTCGGAGCTTGAATCACTTCATCAGTCATCTCTAATAAGAGTATAATGTGAAATGCACTGAGTCTTGTTTTTATATATATTTGTATCAAGTTGTATTGAGTGGCATATGCTTAACTTGTCAGTTAAGACATCTTCTTCATGTGTCTGTATAAATACTGTAAATAGTTTGATGGATAAAAGTGAGAAATTTTTCATGGTCTCATAGCTTTAATGGCGGTCGATTGTGAAGATCCGCTCACAGGCTATGGCAAATTGCTCTGGTGATCAAGCCTGCTTCTAGTGTAGTTTTCTTTGCACCTCAGTCCTCGTTGGTTTGATACTAGTTTCATCGATTTCTGATTTGTTTTCATAATTTGTTGCTTTCTAATCTTGATGCCATCAACAATGGCGAATAGCATAGCATCATCTTCTTTTAATGTGTCTTTTCCTTATCCAAATACTACAAATGTGTCAAACTTTGTCAATATTGCTTTGGATCCTTCAAATTATAGAATTCAGATCTTGAATCTGATAGATTCTCATGGTTTTGGATCATTTATCAGTGGTACCGTAACAATTCCACTGAAAACAGTAACATCATTTACTTCTGATTCTATTGTCCATGAAGAGATTAATACTGATTTTCTGCTTTGGGAGAGGATTGATAAGCTGTTAAAAGGCTGGATCACAAGTGCTTTGAGCAAAGAGGTTGCATACTTTGTTGTTGGACCAAAGACTGCATATGAACATTGGTCAGTTCTGAAACAGAAAATGGCTCAAACTTCTCTAGAACGAGAATTTCATTTGCAAGGAGAGTTGCAACTAATTTGATGTGAAAATTGTAGTAGTTTTGGTGAATATATGTTGAGGTTTAAGGCCATTGTTGATGAACTTGGAGCGATTGGCAAACCTTTCACTGAAGAAAGGAAATGTTTTTGGTTGTTACAAGGTCTAGGAAGTGACTATCAAATGTTCACTATCATAGCTGATGTTGAGGCCTCCCTATGCCAACCTCTTCACAATGAACTAATGGATATGTTACTATCCAATGAAACAAGGATTTTGAACCTATGCATCACAGAGTAAGTCAAAATCAGGTTGCTTATGCTGCTCAAAGGAGTCTTAAAAGACTACAGTTTAATTTGGTACACAAACAAAATTTTACCTCACAAAACCGAGTGTTTCAGAATGTTGTTTCCAAGGATCAAAGTGCACAAATACAGTTTACAGATTCAGAATCCACCGAAGGAGAATCATCTGAAAAGGCTGATCCACAGCAATCCACAAAGCCAACATTTCAGTGTTAGATCTGCCTTGGGTTTGGACATATGACAAACAAGTGCTGGAAAAGGTTTAATAGAAGTAGAAGACACCTTTCGTGCATTAAGCCTTATCTTCACTACAAATTTCAGATGTTGATGTCAACGAATGGATTCTTGGTTCAGGTGTTTCCTCACACATGTCTGGTAACCCCTCAGTGTTTACATCTTTGACAAAATATGAAGGAGCTAACTCGGTTATGGCAAGTTATGAACATTTTCTACCCATAACTCACATTTGTACTGTTGTTCTTCATACTGTTTCTAGATATTTGCACCTCAACAATGTGTTGCTTGTGTCTGCACTTCAACAAAATCTCATTTCCATTACACAGTTATCAGATGACATGCCTTTTGATATATATTTTTCAATTGATAAGGCCTTTATCAAATACAGAGTATCAGGAAAATTGAAAGGTGGAGGAAGGAAAAGATGGGAATGTCTACATATTGGACATTCAAAGACAAAAAACTTTTTTTCAATAGGCAAGTTGCAGCTAATTCTGATACTTGGCATAGTAGACTTGGACAATGTTCCATGTCACTTGTGAAGCTACTACAAGCTCAAGGTCTGATCAAAGTAAATGACACACCTGCTTCTCCAAATGTTTGTGTGGCTTGTTAACTAGGAAAATCAAAGTGTTTACCTTTTGAGTTGTCTGTACACAGATTTGCTAAACCTTTTGATTTGATCCACTGTGATCTATTTGGATCAGCTCTATCTCTTGGGCTCACTATAGATATTATGTGAGTTTTGTTGATGACTATACTAGGTTCATTTGGTATTATCCATTAAAGAATAAAGAAGAATTTTTCTCTAAACTGGTTCTCACATAGTTTGAAAGAAAAATAAAGATTTTCCATTCAAATGGTGGAGGAGAATTCAAATCAGAAAATTCAAGAAGAAATTTTCAAGAAAATGGAACTTTACATCAATACACCTGTCCATACACACCTCAACAGGTAAGAGTAATGGAAAGGCGACATCGTCCATAGTCGAAACAAGTCTCACGTAGTTGTTTCATTCCAATATTTTCATGCTACATTGGAATGAGAGCTTTCAGTCTGCAGTCTTATTGTTGAACAGGTTCCCATCGCAAGTTTTAACGGACAACAAATCTCCATATGAATTACTGTGTGTCAAAGTTCTGGAATACAAAGCCTTCAAACTTTTGGATGTTTGTGTTATCCATGTTTGCGTTACTATCCACAATACAATTTCTCTCCAAGATCATCACCATGTATATTCATTGGTTATGGATCTATGCACAAGGGCTACAAATGTCTTGAACCTAAAACTAGTAGGATATACATGTCAAGACATGTGATTTTTGATGAGCAACTATTTCCTCTAGGTACATTTACTGATAAAAATGTTGTCAACAAAATGTCTTCATTCAAGCTATGTGGGAATATTCTTCCAAATTCAGGTAGTGAAAATCAGGTTGTTGATATACTACAAAAGGAAATTTTGCCTCCTACGTTTTCAGATATACATGAGTCATCTTCCTCCATTTCTGTTTCATCACAAGAAACCATGATTGAAAGCATACTTATGCTTTTAAATTCAAATTTTCATTCTATGATAACATGGTCTAAAGCTGGAGTAGTAAAACCTAACCCTCATTTATGCCCTAGTCTAGAAGAAGGTTGTCATCAAAGAGCCCACTTCAGTTCAAGTAGCTTTAAATTATGATAGATGGATTGAGGAAATGTGAGCTGAAATCATTGCTTTTGAAAAGAACCAAACATGGAGTTTAGTACCAAAGGAGGGTATGAGTGTCATTGGAGTAAAATGGGTGTTTAAGGCAAAATATAAGGTTGACAATACTCTTGATAAGCTAAAAGCAAGGCTTGTTGCAAAGGGGTCAATCAAGAACAAGGAGTGGATTACTTAGAGACTTTTTCCCCTGTAGTTAAGCCATCCACAATGAGAACAGTTTTGATCATTGCACTGTTGAGGGCTAGGACATAAATCAACTTGATGTCAAAAACGCCTTCATCAATGGGCTTCTTAATGAAACAGTTCGCATTCATCAACATCCTAGACTCAAAAATAAAAAATTTCCAACACATCTTTGCAAGCTTCACAAAGCTCTCTATGGGCTGAAACAAGCGCCACTAGCTTGGCATGATAAGTTTAGTAACTTTCTTCTTTCCCAAAGCTTTGTTTCAAGTGCAACTAATCCTCTCTGTTTTGTAAAACATCATGAAGATCAAGTTCACATGTTATTTCTATATGTAGAGTCTATGTTGATAACTGGCAACTCTAAAGTTATGATATCTGAATTCATTTCACTCCTTAAATCTAAATTTGAAATGACTGATCTTGGATTAGTTCATTACTTCTTGGGAATTGAATTCACAAGAATTTCATAAGGTCTATTTCTGTCACAGCAACGATATGCACATGAGCTATTAGAAAAGGCAAAGATGGTGGACTACAAGCCCCTCAACACACCCATTGTTGTCCTAGATATATCTTCTGAATCTACACTTGTTTATGAGAATGTATTCTTCTATCGAATACTGGTTAGCTCCTTACAATATTTGACAATTAGACGACTTGACATCTCTTTTGCGGTAAATTGTGTTTGTCAACATATGCATCAACCAAACACCTACCATTTTCAGATGGTAAAACGCATTTTAAGATATCTCAAATGTACCATAAATATGGGACACCTCATTTGGGTAGACTCTTCACTTGAAATGATTGCTTATTCTGATTCGGACTAGGCAAGTTGTAAACCAACCAGAAGATCAGCTACTAGGTTTTGCACAATGCTTGGTAGTAATGTCATTTCCTGGAGTGCAAAGAGGCAAACTGCTGTTAGGTCAAGCACAGAGGCTGAGTATCAAGCAATGGCAGCTACAGCTGCTGAAATTGCTTGGATTACTTACTTGCTTTATGATCTTCGAGTATCAGTGCCTACTATTCTACTATTCCATTGTTGTTCTGTGACAACAAGAGTGCACTGCAATTATCAGTACATCCTGTATTCCATACTCACACCAATCACATAAAAATTGATTATCACTATGTGAGGGAACAAGTGGCTTCACAGAAGCTTGAGACTAGATACATTTCTACAATTGACCAATTAGCCTATATATTTACCAAGCCTCTAACTACTGATAGATTCATGAATTTAGCTTGCAAGCTTGGTCTCTCTGAGCCTACAGCTTGAAGGGGGTTAATAAGAGTATAATGTGAAATGCGCAGAGTCATGTTTTTATATATATTTGTATCAAGTTGTATTGAGGGACATATGCCTAACTTGTCAGTCAAGACATCTTCTTCGTATGTCTGTGTATAAATACTGTAAATAATTTGATGAATAAAAGCGAGAGAAGTTTTTCAACCTCCACACCCCTTTCAGCGGGTAGACAATGCATGAAATATGCATTGGGGCAGCAACATCCAGTAGAGCTTTGTCCACCTGCCACCATTTCAGCAAAATGCTTGATCTATAACTTGTTAATCAAAGAAATGCATGGATAAAATTCAGTTGAAAATCACTCTATGCACTCTCTTAGTAGAGAAAAACACTTCTGATTGAGGACAATAATACTAACTTAATAACATGTGGATCAGTGAGGAGTCATGCCAACCACCTTCTTATGAGTTCACTCATGCCTGCAAATAGTTGCCAATTAGTTGTCTAAGCACTCGTACAATGCTGCAAACTGAGCGTGGGGGCTATGTAAGGCCACTTCCATGGTGCTACTACTGATTATACATGGCCTCGACACTAAATAACTATCATATAATTGGTTTGTGTTTGATTAATACTAATGTTAAAGTTCACACAAACTGCAATTGTATCACATTACAAAAGATTCTTAAAATGAAGTCGGAGTGTATTACCTGAAAGCCTTTGAATCGCGCTCGGCGATAAGCAGCCTCTTCTTTTTGACCCATGCTGGCCAAGACATCTGTATACACCATTCAACGCAGAGGCAAGAAGTGCTGGGATTATCCATATTGAAATAACTGCTTTTTGGTGTCATTCGTTATTTCAATATGGATAATCACAGCACTTGTTGCCTTTGCAACCGTCTGCTCATCTGGCTCAAAGCCCGCAGGACACGCACACACAAAATGAAAAGGGATGACAGCTGCAAGCAGAAGCCATGAGTGTACTTTCTTGTTTCCATCTCCAACAGAAACCACCCACAGCCTCGTAGCAACATAAATGCTAACTTAAACTATTCTGGGCTAACCAATTTTTAACCAACTTAAAAACTACTTAAGAAAGGTTGGCCAACCTTTGTTCCTTCAAGTCGAGCAACGTATTCGATAATTGCAACTGCATCTGCCATTATTTGGCAAGGGTGGTTATAATCTGTCAGGCCATTGACTACTGCTCAGTTGAATATTTAGCCAAATCAAGGATGCCCTGTCGCGTAAAAAAATCTTAAGATACGTGGGAGCTATTACACTACACGTAATCAAGTCCACAATAAAGTTCAGCGGGTTTCAAAGTTTGTAGCCACCAAGAAAGACGGAGAATAAGAAATGAGAGCATTTAAGAAACAATAAAAAATAGTTTTGTTTATATAAGATAATAGTTTGAGTTCACCAAAAGAAAATTAGAACAAAAAAGTTTGTAGACTCCACAAAATACCCATGCTTCTCTGACCAAATAAGAACATCAGGACTAATAGAGAGCAAGAATTGACAACCTAAAGGACCTGCATCTGGTAAAAACTCATGTTATCAGCTTCAAATAGAAGCGATAAATAAACCTAATATAAACATCCAGAATGATAAGCAAACATGAAAAGAAATCCGTTCATATAAGATTAAGTCTTGATATCAAACAATAATTTAAGTAAGAGTTGATCACATGAAACAATCTACACATAAATAAGCTCTGTAATTGAGAATATTATGTTCCCAGAAGTCTAATTGTCAGGTTTATAGAGAAGGGTGTATCACAGGCATCTCTTCGTTTATATCTGATGTGCAAAAAGCCGTGTCACAATGATATCATTGTAGCGGGAAAGAACTCTGGCAACTTCACGTGTTTCCTCTCGCTTACCCATCTGGATGTCATCGAAACCCATACAAATTGCATGCCCTCCAAGCAAATACAATACAGTCTCAAATGAGACTCGAGTTCTCATTCATGGCTTCGCGAATACCATGGCCATTGTCTTCCCTTTGAAAGGGATAAAAGGGAAGCTAAGAAGCTTCGACACTAAGCAGTTCCCAGCCTGTGCCATTGAGAGTTGACAGGCACCTCTTCTACACAATTGGGTTGGGGCAGAATCCATGTCCAACTTGTTTGAATGGGACGCAATTGACAGCTTCCATAAACAACATCACCTTTGTGATGCAAGACCAGCCCCTCAACCTTTCAACTACACAGGTGCACCTTTGAGTGCGAACCTTGATCAAAATTGCCTCCTACTCCACGGTTGAGTTGGTGCTGCAGGTCACCAATCTCCTCACCGTTGAGTCTCATCCCTTTCACCTGCATGGCTACAACTTCTCCGTGGTCGGAATGGGCATCGGAAACTTCTATCCCGCCAAAGATCCGGACAAGTATAGCCTTGAGAGAAACACAATTAGAGTTCCTACAGGTGGTTGGACTGCATAATCAGATTTAGAGCAGATATCCAGGTTAGTTTAAAAAGATGTTCAGATTTTTCATCGTTGAAATTATATGCAGTGTGGTCTGATTTCTAATATATTTTGGTTAGGAGTGGTTCATGCACTGTCATCTGGAGCTTCACACATCATGGGAATTGAGGATGGCATTTGTAGTTGAGAATGGTAAATCCCCTGAGCAGACCATCTTGCCACCCCCAAAGATCTACCATCCTGCTGATAAAAGATGCAAGGAGCATCAATCAAAACAATAAAAGAGATAGACACTCAAAATTTGCAATGGCGGCGTTTGCTGCGTGTTTATGGCCAGAATTGTTCTGCACTCGTCCATTGGGCCTTTAAATGTTACATACGCAAATAAATTGAACAAGAAAAACCAATTGCAAAACTTATTCTTTCATTTGAATAAATAAACGCTGTTTGTGAAGACTGGTGGAAAACCATTCAACTATTTAATGCCATGTACAGGGGTGAATAAGATCCGACTCGTTACAGTTCACACCATAATCAAGATGACAGCTTTCAAGATCTCTTCGCTACCTACGTTGTCCCAGGTTTCTATTCTAATTCCCTCATACATACTCCTTCCTGCACCTTTTAAGATCTTTTACAAAATACCAATTATGCAAGAAATCTTTACAGCTATCAAAATGACTAATTATGAGAGCTTGCAATCACAAGTGGGCACAAAATGAAGGCATTGTAGCAAATTGTCTTGCCAATTTCCCAAGATGGGTAGGTACATGTGTCAATAAACCAATGAACGGAAGGAGCAGCGAAAAACCAAAACCCCAAAATTTTCTGTTAAAGCAACAACTCGATCATTCATCACCTTCGGACAGAACATGGAGAGGACTTGAAGGAGAACCCTCTCCTTCCTGCACTTTTGCTGATGCCCTTGATCTTTTGCCCCCTCTCTGTCCTTTGGCTGCATTATCAGATTTCTTCCTCTTGTTCCTGCCCTTTGCTGGCGCTTCCATGTCTGCTGCTTGATGGAGCTTATCACCAACATGGGTATCCTTCGCTTCCCCAATTTCAACTGCAGTTGTTTCGGCAGCCATTACATTTTCCTTTTCAGTGGATTCATCCTCTGTGTCATTTTCACTTTCATTTGCCACCTCGTCTACTTTTTCAGTTTCTTCCTTAATTTGATTTTGTAGTGTTTCAATTACACCCTTGAGATCAGTATTGACCTACACAAGATTAACGGTTCTAAGAAGCAGGATAATTAATTTTGCCAGAAGTTTAGAACAAAGCCATACTTCATATTTTACCTGAGCGTTTTGAAGAAACTCAGAGATATCAGTGGGGCAGCAAGGGCATTTCATGACATTTTTCTGTTGACGAAGGGATCGCCCACCCTCACGGCCCCTCTCTCGCACAAAAGACTTGCCAGCAAAAGCGTCTTCCAAACATGACTTGCAAAAATTGTGAGCACATGGAGTAGTCATGGGAAGATTAAGCACATTTCTACATATCTGACAACTGAATTCTGCAACGTAGCAACATATATAAAAGTATTGTAAGTGCTACACAACATGGTTTACAATTCCTTCAAATTTCTATGAAAATCCTCAAAATTCCTATTTCTCCAGCATGTCAAAATGAACATGCGCAGCGAAATAATTTTCCAGTATCTATAGAATTTTTATTGGAGAAATAGGAAAATTGACAATACAATAGTAGAACTCATAATTTTTAAAAAAATTTTAAACTTAATCAATATCAGAAGACTGGCTAGAACTAAGGAGAAAATCACCAACAATATCATCATGAAAAGCAAACTTCTGTGATATTTATATGCATGTCAGGCATATATGTATGGACATATATTACCATGAGTTAATAACGTGCTTCTATTGTTTATACGTCATCTACTTAAAAAATTTAAATAAACATGTTTATCCAACACAAAATGGAATGCACAAAACAAAGTTATTTCCTTTTTTCTTATATATCTCTGATATTTCAACTATACAGCTCGCCAAAACGAAATGAGTAACGTTGATGCAAAATGACAGAAAACTAGTAAAGTGGAAATTGATATGATTCATACATTTTGATAGTTCTGAATAGTTGCTATCACAGACAATCTTTAACAAAGTTTATCAAGCACCTACAGCCACAACTTTCTTATATTCAAGTATGTTTAAGAAGTAGATAATTAGTTCACAATGTTTTAAAAACACCCCTTACTAAATAGTCTACTTGCATGCATGCAACCAGTAGCTTTTCTTTAAACCAGTTTATGAAAAAAACGTGGTAAATTAATCTTTTCATATTAGGATATGTAGCAGTGATTTCTCAATAGAATCTTTTCAAGATGCACTCTTACATGGAACAAATAGATGTATGTCAAAATCACAACTATAAACTGTCATCCTAACAGCTTGAAGAGAACCATTTATTTCTTACTTCGACAAGGACATACTCAAATAAGGGGTGGGGTGGGGGTGGGGGTGGGGGAAAACACGCACACACGCACACCCACACACACCCACATAAAATCCGTTAAAAACTAAATTATTAGCCAATCCCAGTCCATCAACTTAGAATTTGTCCTCAAATCTGTGTTTCAAATTTTCAATATAACTCACACATTAATATATTAAGTAACAAATTATTAGTTGTTTGACAAAATTTACAATAATAATAGTGACTCCTTGATTAAGATGAACATGGTTACCTTGCAGTCAAAAACCTCATCTGCATTTTTCACAAGTACTCATCCAAGTCAAATGGATTAACGTAGAATATCCTTGAGCACATTACTTTGAAGTAAATAATCATACCTTTTAGAAGTCTCTCACTCATAGATGTCTGTGCTTGCTTTATCGTCCTTCGAGCTATCTTTCTCTCATCAGGATTTGCAGTAATTAGAGCTTTCTTACTTGGAGGCGGTGGTACCATCCAATGCCAGCCATGTTCATCCTGGCAGACCATTTGATGACAAAAAGATGGTATACAAAATTAAAATCTAAGATAAACACTCAAGATCGGAAGAGGTGGAAGCATTGTACACATACATCATAATCCCAAGACGGGAGCTCCTTCCTATCAGTAATATCAGATGCATTCTTCAGCTCCTTAACAACGGGCAAAGGCCTTGGTCGATCTCCATGTTCATCACTGAGAAAGATCAAGGAAAAGCCTCCATTTAGAATTAAACTATAATAGCCAACAAAAAATAAATAGTTGCACAAACCTTGTCCATGGAGCTGGCTCATTGTCGCACCGGACAAACAAATAACGACATACCTTATAACCCTGTTATATATATATACATATATCAATATATTTCAAGCACAAACAAAAAAGGATGGCACAATCAACAGAAGGAAAAAGTATAGAACATAAACAATGCAAGTGCCTAAGCCCGATAAAAACTGACAGAAAATAGACAAAAAATGCACCTGCACTCCATGTTTGCGCCAGCATTTCTCAATCCTGTAAACTCCATCATAACGAACACCAGATTCGGGTGCATATGAAGAACGTTTTTCTTTATGAGACCTGCTCATGTAAAACACAAGCAAGTAAAACAAAAAGTTCCCTATGGAAGGCCATAACTTTCAGAAGCAATTATTAACACATTTATGTAATATTTATTTCATGCATTGAGCTTTGATATCTCCATGTCTCCCATCCTATTTCAGGATAAGGAGGAAAAAAGAAGAACTTCTAGTGAAATAAAAACAAATGCGCTTTTGAAGAGATAAGGAACAAGGAAAATGTGTTTAATCTCAGGTAGCTGCTCAAAACTGACATAGCAAAACGCGGTCCATTTTAGCAACTTTCCACCTATCAGAAAACCATCATATTCATGAACTGCATCATCGCTAAACCAATAATTTCCCAATTAATGACCAACAGTTGCCAATGTACGTTATAGATAGAAAAACCTTAATAAAGGTATCGTCTTATCTAGCAGTTGAAACATGATATAAGTGATATCAAAGGATCAAACTGCTTGACAGTGTATCCTTAATATCATATAACAACTACAGTAAATTCTGCATCATTATATATGAATCCCAAGATATATTAACTGCATAATCATGCAAAATCATATTAATTTTGTTATCACATAAATCAGAATACAGTAATGTCGTAAAATTAGGGACAAAGTACTAAGTATAAATGTGATTTGAAGAAGATGATTTGAATGTCTTACCTCACGACACGAACTGGATAACCTTTCTTGCAACTAACTCTAAGAGCTTCGTTAAGCTTGTCAAACTTCTGGTCGAAGGACTGCAGTTTGTTAGTCCGCTTATTACCACTTAAATCTCGGCCGCCACTGGCGTACAAAAAGAAAATCTCTTACACAATTTTCATTAGAAAATAAACATTTTACAAAATTCCAAACTTCAAAAAATAAATCTACTTTACCCAATAAATTACAATAAACGTAGAATCAATAATATGAATTTACCCTACGGCATTTATTAAATTGGCTTCTACAATCATCTATAGGAAGGTAAGTAACCCACTACAAAATGTACAAAACTGCTTACATAAAAAAGAACGACAAAAGGGAAAGCCGTACTAGTTGAATACAATCTGAGCACACAATTCTTATGCACCAGCAAGATGTTTGTAGTTTAATAAAATAAGCAGACCAGTTATATATATATATATATGTATAAACTTCACCAAAGTACATAGTCATGTTTACTCAATCTAGCCCAGTTGGCTAGAAAATGAGCATAAATATTACAAAACCTATCGATCCAAGAGAATTAAGAATAAAAGTTACATCTATACTACAGAAAACACTCAAGTTAAATTTAATCTGCCAACAACAAGCAATATCAGCATGCCCATTAAAAACTGTATAATGTTTTAAATATACACACCAGTAGCGAATCGTTTAAATGACAACCGAAACGAGTCGTTGAAGCGTCACAAATTAATTAGAGAGAAGAAAAAGCTCAAAATACTGTTTAGCATATTATTCTTATTTAGTTGCTTTGAAAAAAAATTATTATTTAGTTGCTTTGAAAAATAAATTATTATTATTTAGTTGGCCCTCTAGCTAGCGGGAATAAAAGGTAAGGCCCAAAAGTATCGTAAATAAAGGATGCCGGCACGCTTGTGTCCACCCGAATCAACAGCTATGGGGCGCGCGGGCGCCAGACAACATCGAAGTATATATATATATATATTAGACATTAGATATTAGACAAAGAGCGAACCTTCCAGTGTAGAGAAACCACTCGCCATGATCTTCGTCATCTTCGTAGCCTCCAGAGAGAGCCACTGATTGGGCTCCATAATCGGACTGTCCGGCAATCCCAGCAACATGGGGTAGATGGGCTCCCCATTGTCTGCAGTCCATTCGATCTTCCCATGTCTCGCCAACCAGCACACCCAAGCTCCTTCCCGGGTCGTTCTCCGCCAAAATTGGGCCAAAATGGTCAGGTGGGACAGTCACAAATATCTTCCCACTGCTGGCATTCGCCTTTCCCGACTTCTTGGCTCGTTCGGTCGTGAAAGCTTTGTCGGGTCTATCTTGATTGTGGACGAAGTGGCTCACTTTAGCTGCCCCACTGGAAGATGAAGACCGTGCAGTCCTGGCCATCCTTATAACTGTTACAAGGGTTGAGTTGATCCTGGGCTGGCTGCATATTTTGGAGGGAATTTGCGACCGGCACTTTACGCAGTTGCGTTTTCCTTGTCCAATCCATTTCTGAAAGCACTTCAAGCAGAAATTATGCCCGCATGGTATCTGCATTCGATTAGGTGGATCGTCTTAAAGAAGGGAATTATGTACATCTTAATTAGCACTTGATAATATAAGATTAATGCATTAAACAGTTGGAAACGAACTGAGCTAATTCAACGCCAGCATTACTCCATCTCATCCAGTATCCCCATTCATTCCATATACATACATACATCTCAAACAAATATATTGGCCTCATGCAATAAATAGTTCTCACATTTTATCAACAACCCAAGCTGCATAACACTGACAAGTACAAGTTTTCATTGACAGACGCCAATGCGAGGATGAAAAAAATGAGATCAAGAAAGTTTTATGCTCAAAAAAGTATTAATAATTTCTTAAAAGGGATTGGGCCTATAATAAAACTTTGATAAAATCAAATCAAATCAAGTAGCCGTCAATAGGGGCAGAGATGATCCAGATAAAGTCAACTTTGCTCACAGATTCACGTGATTTGCATACAACAGTTTCCACCACATTTACTGGCACAATTAACTCTTCTTTTTCTTTTTTCTGAAGATAACCGCACACTAAGTAACATTTACAATTCCAAAGTACATTTTTTTCTTAAAACCCAAACAATGGTCGATAACATATGAAACAGAGTCCCTCTGACGACTTTCAATCACAACCAAAGTCATAACCAAACAAATGATAATCCATTCCACATCATGTATATACATATAACAAATAAATTTTTTTAAAAAAAGCATTTTTCGTCACACAATCGAGTCAATGAACGTTAAGAAAACACCATGATCATCATAGGGATGTAGCCATTATTATCAAACAAACCAACATTATCATCAGGCAAACAACAAAGACGAAGCTACGCATCAGATCATCAAAAACAAGTGCAACATACGATCATCGAAAGAGGGGAGGGGGTTTTGAAGGAAGCAAACCGAGACAGGCCGATCCAACATCTCCATGCAAAAATGGCACATCAAGCTCTGGTCCAGAACCCCAAGCACGCGTCCCTCGGCGGCGTCTTTCTCGGCATCGCCCGCCGGGGCGCCGCCGAGCAGCTCCTGCCGCCTCCTCGCCTTCTCCGCCTCGGTCAGCGCCGGGTCGGCTTCGATCGCCAGCACCCTCGCCACAAGCCCTTCGGCCGCGGCCGGCGCCGGCGCGGCAGCGGCTCCGGCGGGGGAGCAGTCGGGGCAATGCCAGTCAAGGGTGGCGGCGACGGAGGTGGGGGCGGGCGAGGCAGGCGGCGTGCCACGGGCTGGCGCACAGGCCGCAGAGCAACCGCTCCTCCTCCGGCGGCGCCGCCTTGCAGACCATGCAGAGGCCGTCGCCGTCGCAAGGCAGCTCTCGACCGTCTGCCATCGCCGCCGCCGTCGTCTTCGCCGATATGGCCTGCTCACAGCCCTACTTCTTCTATATGTATGTATATATACATATAATACACATACACAGGTAGGGATAGGGTGGGGGAGGTCTCCAGATTTCTGAGAGAGAGAGAGAGAGGGCGATTGGAGAGTCCGTGTTTTAAGAGGGAGAGAGAGAGAGTGGGGTGGGGGTGGGGGGGAAGTTGAAAATTGAAATCTGGGGCGGAGTTGAGAGCGCAGAATTTCTGCCACACCCAGAAAGATGGAATTCGCCTTCTACTGTTAACATTCATGGGTTGTTTTCTCCGATTTCAAATAATTTTGGTCCGGGTAATATTTTATAAAATTATATTATATTTATCGGTTTCTAATAAATAATATTTTATAAAATTATTTTTTAAATATTTAAGATAATAATATTATTATTTTTTATTATTATATTATCTTAATTGATCAAGTCGATTTCGAATTAGATCTGAGTTTTACAAATTAAACGTGCCCTTTACCTAATAACAAAAATAACTTACATTTCATACTTTTGGTGCAGGTTCTAGACAAAGTGGGGGCCAATAAAATTTTAAATTTCTCTTGCAAAAAATTTGTACCAATGGGTTTAGAGAAGGAAAATAAAATAATAGGGATTAAATTAAAATAACTTAAAATAAATGTTTGGTTCCTTCTAAAAAACAATCGATATTTGTGTCCGTAAGTTTAGAGAGATAAATTGAGGAGGTGGGAATTAAAGTGGAATAATTTTTGCACAAATGGGTGATAGGCAATGTCAACATTTAGCCTCCAACATAATCAAACATATAATAAAGTATATATATAATATATTTAGCATGGTTGTAAGCGGATATAAATAAAAATTTACATTACAGTTGAATTTAAGAGTAGGGATAGAGAGAGAGAAATAGATATAAATAAAAAATAGTGTAACCACGTAAAAGAGGGGAGATAAAAGAATAAATATTTAAGTATTTTATAAGAAAATATTAAATATAATTATATCACACGATCTTATTAACTCGCATAAATACACGAGTAAAAATTTAGATCTTTCTAGAAATATTTTGACCATTTTGTGTAGGCAGCTTGTTATCGTTTTCTTTTCTTCAGCAACTTTTTGTTATCTATAAGAGTGGGCAGTAGAAACCAGGGGAAAGGCATCTATTCAACAATGTAACCTGATCCCACCAACGCGTTAAAATTATTATTTATCCTACCCGTGCCCGCCTTGGTCGGCCACACACGGACACATGTACGTATGCATCATATAAATAAAGATATTTAAACAATTATTTTTATACGAGTGGTGGTAAAGAAATACGATGCAGATAAGGATCTGTTTGGATATTCGGTATTTAAATAATTAATTTTAAACCACTGGTGTTAAGAAATAATTTATTCAAGTGACAATAAAGAGAAGAAGAGAGAAACCGGATACCGCAAAGATGGAATCAGAAGCCTCTCCTCGAACTTCCACATGGCAAGGTTTAAATAAAAGACATCTTGCAGGGGAAAGGGTGGCCCCACACCAATCTCAGGGTAATCCGGGTGGGACTTGAATTTAATTTCTAGTTTGAAGAAAATATATATCCAAAAAGATTAATATCTGAATGATGATTCAATGAAAGACTATTTATTATTTAAATAGATATTGAATACCTTTTTTAAAAATTTATTTGGGTTATTAAATGTGAACTATGGATAAAGAGAATGACTCGAACTACGTTGCCAACAAAATCAGTCCGAATTAGATCAGTTTTCAATTGATGTTTGTGTTTTCAAGCTCAAGTAAATGTCGTAGCTCAATGAAGTGTGATCAGTATTGGATGTTGGACATAAATATATATATGAATTAAGAATTATGCTATATGTTATTATATAAGGTTGGCTTAAATTTAATTGATCTACTAAAGTGAAAGGTTATGAACCATAAATTAAGGTGTGAAATTTAATGTGAAAAGTGTGGAATTCAATGTGTAGATACCTTTTCATATTTCTCTTTTTGTGATGGGTGAAAATGAATTTATAAAACTACAGCTATAAATAAGGAGGTTATGGTCCCTGAATCAATAAACAGTTTTTGTTCTGGTATCCATTGTCTAGAATTCAGGTTTTGGAAAACTTTTCTTAGATTTAGAAGACCAAAACCTAAGGTGGTCAAGACTTTAGTTTCTCTTATGGCTTCAGGTACGCTTCCGCTATTTAGTTTATTTACTCGATAATTTGATATGAAATCTAATAAAGTCCAACAAGTAGTATCAGAGCCACCTTCATATTAAATCATTGAATATTAGGTTTTAATTTATATTTAAATTATGAATTGGAACTATTCAGTTCTATATCCCATTCAGATCTACAGATTCAGGATTAAAGAAAGTACAAGCAATTTGTACATGGTTGTTTTTTATTCCTCTTTTAGTAAAATAACGTGAGGAAAATACAGTACAAAAGGTTATAATTTCGAAACTCCAACATAAAGTTACTTTTATAACCTTTTTTGTTCAGCCATAATTAATATTTTAAAATTTATTAAGGACTACAATATACTGCCAAAGTAGCCTCTTTTGTGGAAATTAATTTTTTAAATATTAAGATGGTTATGAGTATTTAATTCATGTGGATATTAATCGGCCTAAAGGAAGGTTAATATTTGACAGAATTATATATTCATTTGTGGTAATAAATATGGGATGATTGTTAAGTATCCATGTGGATAATACATCGACCCAAAGGAAGGTTTATTATTTGACAGGATTTATTGTCCATATTTGATTACTGCACTAAGATTCATTTTTAATAAATAATGGATAATTATCAGGCGTCCATGTGAATGATAAATCGGCCCAAAGGAAGGTTTATTGTTTGACAGGATTTATTGTCTATATTTTACTACACTAAGACTCATTTTTGTAATAAATATGAGATGATTATCAGGTTTTCATGTGGATAATAAATCGGCCCAAAAGAAGGTTTATTATTTGACATGATTTATTATCTATATTTGATTACTGTATTGAGACTCATTTTAAATATGAGATAATTATCAAGTTTTCATGTGGATAATAAATCGGCCCAAAGGAAGGTTTATTATTTGATAGGATTTATTATCCATATTTAATTACTGCACTTAGAGTACCACTTACAAATTAATATTTTTGTCCAAAGACTAAATATTAATGTTGTGCTAGGTATCTGATGATGAGATTCAATATTGATTGAATTATTAATCTTATCATGGGTATTTTATTTTGTTCTATGAATCCGGTTAATCAATCTGCTTATATGATTTCTGCCAACATCAATTCAGTTCCAATTTTAAAGACAATTTTAAGGATTAGAAAGAGGGCTAAGGAAGCTGTTAATTTTGTCAAAGGCAACTATTAAGACCCCTTATGAATTATGGACTAGAAAGAAACCCAGTATTATGCATTTACGCATTTGGGGCTGTCCAGCTGAGGCAAGGCCTTATAGGCCAAATGAAAAGAAACTGGACTCAAGAACAGTTAGCAGTTATTTTGTTGGGTATTCTGAATGGTCTAGAGGATATAAGTTTTATGATCCCACAATAAGGTCATTCTTTGAGACGGGCAATGCCTAGTTCTTTGAGGATGTTGAGTTTGGAGGGGGAAATGAGGTTAGAGACTTTGTCTTTGAAGAAGAATCTGTTTCTCTTCCCATGATTGTTCTTGACAATAATCAGGATCAAGGTCATATTCCTGATGTTGTTCAAGAAACAATACTAGAATTATAAGACAATGTCGAGAATCTCCCTAATCAAGTTATACATGAAGAGCAAACTCAACAACCTCAAGAGCAAATGCCATTAAGGAGATCCACAAGAGAAAGGAGAAATGCAATTTCAGATGATTATATCATCTTTCTCGAAGAACATGAGGATAACATTGGAATGATGGAAGATGATCCAATCACTTTTCATCAAACCATGACGAGTTCTAATTCTCAAAAGTGGATTGATGCTATGAATAAAGAGATAAAGTCTATGAAAGCTAATGACGTTTGGAATCTTGTTCCATTGCCTGAAGGTGCGAAACCTATTGGTTGTAAATGGATATTTAAAACCAAAAGGGATTCGAAAGGTAATGTAGAAAGATATAAGGCTCGTCTTGTTGCAAAGGGCTTTACTCAAAAGGAAGGCATCGATTATAATGAGACTTTCTCTCCAGTTTCATCGAAAGACTCATTTAGAATAATTATGGCATTAGTGGCACATTTTGATCTTGAGTTACATCAGATGGATGTAAAGACTGCGTTTCTAAATGGAGACATTGATGAAACAATTTATATGATGCAACCAGAAAACTTTGTATCGGGAGATTCAAAGAATATAGTTTGCAAATTAAAGAAATCCATCTATGGACTTAAACAGGCTTCTCGTCAATGGTATCACAAATTTCATCAAGTGATTCTCTCGTTTGGTTTTGAGATGAATGTTATTGATGATTGTATATACCATAAGTTTAGTGGGAGTAAGTATATTTTTCTGGTTTTATATGTTGATGATATATTGCTTGCCAGTAATGATATAGATTTTTGCACGAAACCAAGAGATTTTTATCAAAGAAATTTGAAATGAAAGATCTTGGAAATGCGTCTTTTGTATTAGGAATTCAAATACATCGGGATCGCGATCGATGTATACTTGGATTATCACAAAAGACCTATATAGAAAAAGTGCTTAAAAGATTTGGCATGCAAAATTGTAAACCAGGAGATACCCCTGTTTCTAAAGGAGACAAATTCAGTCTCAATCAATGCCCTAAAAATCATATAGAAGGAAAGGAAATGCAAAAGATTCCCTATGCTTCAGCAGTGGGAAGTCTTATGTATGCTCAAGTATGTACGCGTCCAGATATTGCATATATTGTTGGAATGTTGGGCAGATATTTAAGTAATCCAGGATTGGATCACTGGATAGCAGCCAAAAAGAGTCATGAGATATCTTCAAAGAACAAAACATTACATGCTTACATATCGGAAGTCAGATCAACTTGAGATCATTGGGTATTCTGATTTTGACTTTGCTGGATGCCAAGATAGTCATTGATCCACTTCTGGCTATGTCTATCTACTTGCTGGAGGAGCTATTTCTTGGAGGAGTGCTAAGCAGACACTCATAGCTTCTTCCACTATGGCAGCTGAATTCATAGCTTGTTATGAAGCATCCAATCATGGAATATGGTTGCGGAATTTTGTCACAGGGCTGCGCATTATTGATAATATTGAAAGACCACTTAAGATATTTTGTGACAATCAATCTGCAGTATTATATTCAAATAACAACAGGAGCTCATCTAAATCAAAACATTTAGAGATCAAGTTCCTTGTTGTGAAAGAAAGAGTTCAGAGTGGTAAAGTCTCTATAGAGCATATTGGGACAAACTCCATGGTTGCGGATCCGCTTACTAAAAGTTTACCACCCAAGGTCTTTCATGAGCATGTTGCTCATATGGGTGTTGTATCATTTGATGATATGCTACTTTAGTGGGAGTTTGTATTTGGTTTAAGGTTCACTCTGTTTTGGTATTTTTGGTGATCTCATAAGGTTGGACCAATTGAAAATAGGCATGTTAGATCAAATTACATGTAATTTTCATGCTACACATCCATACTTGATCTATGTCATTTAATTATGTTGATGTATGTGACCATGGATGGGTTTAGTTACGATAAATGTAACGAAAATCGCCTTGATCCTATATTGACATTGATTAATGGACGAGATTGTTATTTTGGAATAATGGCATATGTTTTGGAGCTCATAAGGTTATACAATTATCTTCGTGTATATATTAAGTCCAAGTGGGAGATTGTTGGATGTTGGACATAAATATATACGTGAATCAGGAATTGTGTCATATGTT
Source organism: Piper betle (assembly GCA_033002965.1). Taxonomy (NCBI): domain Eukaryota; kingdom Viridiplantae; phylum Streptophyta; class Magnoliopsida; order Piperales; family Piperaceae; genus Piper; species Piper betle. The sequence goes on from JAURVB010011137.1 coordinate 40,646, forward strand.
ATTATATAAGGTTGGCCTAAATTAAATTGATCTATTAAAGTGAAAGGTTATGGGCCATAAATTAAGGTGTGGAATTCAATGTGAAAAGTGTGGAATTCAATGTGTAGATACCTTTTCATATTTCTCTTTTCGTGATGGGTGAAAATGAATTTATGAAACTACAGCTATAAATAAGGAGGTTATGGTCCCTGAATCAATAAGCAGTTTTCGTTCTGGTATCCCATTGTTCAGAATTCAAGTTTTGGAAAACTCTTCTTAGATTCAGAAGACCAAAACCTAAGGTGGTCAAGACTCTAGTTTCTCTTATGGCTTCAGGTACGCTTCTGCTATCTAGTTTATTTACTCGATGATTTGATATGAAATCTAATAAAGTCCAACAATCTGAGCTTGAACTAAAAGCATTTGATTTGAAGCTTGAGCTACATAATTGAAACTAAATAATATATACTCTACTTGACATAAATCTTTTACTCATTATCTTATATATACATTTTATTGATATATTACACGCAAGTGGGTCTTATTATGTAATTATTATAAACAAATTATTACCTCTACTCGTGAGTTGAACAATTTTACAATAAAAGTTTTGAAGAAAATTTTAGCGAAATAACCAAATGGCTGTATACTTCTATTAGCCTCAGTTCGACTTAGATTAAAACTAATTAAAATAAACACAAACGGAGCTTGATCATATGAACTGAACTGCTCAAGTTTGGTTTGAAACAATAAAATTTCACATCAAATAATAAAGTTTGAGCCAAATAATTAGAAAACGAACTAAACATTAGCATAGTAATATTGCTAAAGCTGACCGGATCGGCTAGTTTATAACCGTAATTGACTTTAATTAACTTCAAATTTAATAATTTTGTAGTTCATAACTAGATGTGGTAAAGGTAATTAAAACCCCCTTCTCGTGGTTTTGAACAATATGTATAAAATAAAAACATGTATACTATCGATTTTCTACAAATTAATTTGGTCATAACCAAACCTGGATATATATGATATAACATACAAAAGATACAAATATTCAAGGTCATCTTTTATATATATATATATATATATATATATATATATATATATAGGAATAAGTATTCCTGTTCTCCAGCACAGCCATCTTGGCTGTGCTGGAGAACGATCTTGGCCGTTGGATTAGCATCCAACGGCCAAGATCAAAAGAGGGCGGCGCCGCCGCAGGAGCGACGGCGGAGGGGGCGCCCCGATGCCCGGCCACGGCGACGGCCGGGGGGGGGCGGCGGCGACAGGGGACGGGGGCGCGGCGCGGCGGGGTGGCGGGCGGAGGCCGAGGGGGGCGCGGCGGGGTGGCGGGCGGGGGCCGAGGGGGCGCCGGCGGCGGGGCAGGGCGGGGGCGCGGCGCGGCGGGGTGGCGGCGGAGGCCGAGGGGGGCGCGGCGGGGTGGCGGGCGGGGGCCGAGGGGGCGCGGCGAGGTGGCGGCGGGGGCCAAGGGGGGCACGGCTGGGTGGCGGCGGGGCCGAGGGAGGGGCGGGGGACGGGGTGGCGGGCGGGGGACGGGGGGCGTCGCGCGGCGGGGTGGCGGGCGGGGGACCGGGTGCGGTGGTGTCGCACGGCGGCGGCGGCGGGCCGGCGGGGAAGAGGCGGGGCGGCTAGATCCGCCGCCCCGTCCCCCGCGGTTACGTCGGCCGGGGTGGCGGCGTCGGCCGGGGTGGCGGCGACGCGGCGGCGGCGGCGGCAGCGGCGGCGGCAGACTGTTTTTTTTTGATGGAGAAGGGGGAAGTGGGGGGCTTGTTTCAGCCGTTGGATTTGATCCAACGGCTGAAACACTGCAGCACAGCCATCTTGGCTGTGCTGCAGTACAGCCCCCCACCCTCATATATATATATATATATATATATATATA
>JAURVB010011138.1:0-20723 GCA_033002965.1 Piper betle
TTAAATAAAAATGTTAGTCATATTTACTTAATTGTGAATAACACCTGGCCAGCTAGGCCCACAATGTTGTGACAAATGGCCGGGTCGTTACAAGACATAGCATGTTTGGTAAAAGTTTACACTTCATAAATGTGCCCTTAAAATTAATATCATAAAAAGTAGGTTAAATCAAACTTGATTTAAAACTTGTTATAAACCATGTTTTGAGAATGTTAAAATATAGTTGTTGTTTGATAAAAATTGGAATTAAAATGCAAAAGATAAAGAATTTCGGGCTGAAAAATGCCACCTCTGGGACCTTCATTAGCAGCACCGTAGCACTGCGTAGAAGAAGATGGGGGCACAATGTAGCACTGTATGCTTGATGACTATGCTTTCAATGATGTGTATGCTTGATGATTGCTATGTTTATTAATAATTAATTAATAAATGATGATTGTATGATGTGTATGATGTTCTACGTATGCTATGTTTATCAATAGTTAAACATTATATGATGATTTATAATGTTCTATGATTGTTAATAGTAGTAAAACATGATCATCATGTTCATATCATGTACAGATGTAAGCTAGTTTAGGTTGTGATATAGAGTTATATAATTATTCAAACTAGGATAGTTGTAGCTGAGCATCAAGGAAGCTCTGTTTGAATTTGCACAAAGACCAGGTCCGTATTTTGGGTGCTTTATGAACCTCTGTTTGACGATTATGGATGGATTAATAGTAATTATAATAAATAGTCTAACACGTTATCATGTTAACAAGCAATCATGTTTTAGTAAACGTATGAACCCATAGACTTTGATATATCTCCTTTAAAAAAGAACCAAAGTCCACGTTCAATGGCTATTGTCTTGACGGCGGTAGCGATCACTAGTGGTTATTGTTCATGTTATCAAGTGGGTTTTGTGTTAGTCGCTGCATCTCCCAATATTAAGTTAAGATCTAATAATTCTCACGAGGTATTTATGTGTCAAAATTATTAGGAGTCGAAGCTAACCAAGAGCCAAAACTAACACATAATTTTTGGTCTTCATGTGTTTTCATGTTTAGGTCGTACCACCCATGTTCGATATTGAATTTAATATTCATGCTATTTAGTTAACTTAAATTACCAAGGATTACATGTAAGTCACATAGGTAATTAACTCATTATTTTTGGATGTTATTTGATAATTTTAGTAAGCTATGAAGGCTTATTAGTAAGTCACATAAGTAGTATTGAATAATTTGATCAAGTTTATATGTTATCAAGTATTATGCCATGCTACAAATAAATTTGGTTTATCAAGTATTATGCTATGTTCAAAGATTCAGTTATCATGTTATTTACAAGAATGTGTATATGTTTTCAGTTATTTTATATTATATTCATGTTCAGTTATGTGCAAGTCTGATCGATGTTTTACTCGGTTTTCACCTTATTTAATTAGTCTTAGATTAGATTTATTTTCTCTATTTATTGTTTACTACATATGCAAGTAGTAGACTAATTATTATTATCCATACTGAGTGGACAAGTTTGCTTATGCACAAGTATTTAGAGGCTTTGGAGCGATGGGATGGAAGAACTGAACTTATTAGGATTTTATTTTATTTGTTTAATATTATAACAGTTTATAGGACCTTTTGGCCTAGTCGGTACTTGGATAGATATATTTTATTTTGATATGTGGACATATGTAATCGATATGCATGGTGATATAATGAAAATGATCAGTAGTTAATTTTATTTCTGCACTATTTATATGTTTACTTCATTAAGTATAACTAGGTAATAATGATCATGTAATTGATGTAATGATACCTGTTTATGAAGTTCATATATAAATTGAGGTTATTACAAAGTTGGCATCAGAGCTCAGTTTCATTTTTGTTGTCAAGTTTACTCTACATATGTCCACCTTGTTGAAATATCTTCTAAGTACCACGTCCCATAACAGCTAGAATAATAGGTTCTAATTAACATATGTTGGAGGATTTCTTCTTAGTTTATTGTGTGGTGCAGAGATGGCCAATCGAATCACCAACAAACAATTGTAAGCTCAGAATGAGAAAATGCAACAATAACTTTAGGATTTAAATGCTAAAGTGAATGACTTGGCTAAGAATTTTGAAGTTACCCATGAAGTCGTTCAACAGCTATTGGGTCAAGGAATTAAAGGAGGACAACCACAAGTGGGACCGCAACTCTCAGATGTACCAAAGGTGCCAAGAAGCCTCAGGAACCTATAGTGGTATTGTTAGCACCTACAACACCGGCCCAGCCATGGGTTTTATTTTAGAAAAATTTATCAAGAACGGTGCTAGGTATTTCAAGGGTACCACTGAACATGATAAGGTTGAAGCATGGACTCTAAACATGCTGAAAACCCTTTAGAGTGATGGAAATGCTTGAGAATCATTGAGTAAGACTTGCTTCTTGCATGTTCGAAGAGGACGCAGCTTTCTGGTGTGAGGCATCTCAGAGATCTATCTATGTTGGTCATCAATTTGGGACTATCACATGGGTTGAATTCATGGAAGCTTCAATGTTACTTATATCTAGAGTAAGTTAGAGATAAAAAGTGAGAATTTCAATAACATTCAGAAAAAAATCTGATGGTGAGGGCAATTTGAGTAGAAATTTATACATTTGGAGCAATTTGCAACAAGTTTATGTAGTTGTAAAGACCGTGGAAAATATTTTTAATATATTCAACTCGGGCAGGGAAGGATCGAACGTTAGAGAATTAATATTAATTATATTATATTCTCTACCCGGTTAAATATTTTATTCTTTGCCCGGTTACCCGGTTAAAGGAATAAAATATGGGTATTGGTGTGTTTTCACATACCCTAGCCATTTTTTGTAAAGGGACGTCATTTTTCATTTTATAAATTGTGAGGGGGGCATCATTACGCTCTCATCTTCTTCTCCTCTTCCTTACCGGAGCCGGCATCTTCCTTGCTTGGGTAACCTTCCTATCTTCCTCTTCTTAATTTTCATGCATTCATATGTCTTTTTAATTGATAATAAGCTTGATAATCATGAGAAATCAAGTCTGAAATAAAAATAAACAACAAGAACTAAACTGAAAACTAGAATCCCATCCATGGCCGAGTAGTTTGAAATTTTGGCAAGATGGGCGACCGTAAAAATGTTTGCAAGGCATTCCCTCACAACCCCGATGTCCTCTCTTGCTGCTGGGTCGAAGGGAGGGCTCGCCATGTCCCTGATTTCCAAGTGGTGGCAGAATTACAGCTAGTTATAGGCGGAGTTGTAGGGAGCAGTACTGTGGAGGAATTACAGACATTTATACCAGTTTGCCAGCTAAGGCTCACGCCGTGCATGCTCAAAGCGCTTGGCCTTGACGTTGGGTTGTTGTGTAGGGAGAAGGGAAGAGTTTCCAGTGGTGCTGCTGGCCGGAAGGAGTTCAATTTGCAGTCCCGGGGGTGCTGCTGGGTAGGAAGTCGCGCCTTGGTGCAGAACAGAGTGGGATGTGGATAGTTGCTTAAAGGCACGAGCTTTAGGCTTCCAATTGGATTGCTAGGGAAGGGAAGCAGTTAGGGAAGGAAGTGATCTGGTTTTGGGTTGAAGAAGAAGATGCCAAGACTGGTTTTTGGTGCAGGAAGGTCACCTTGGATAGCTGGCGTAAAACGTCGACGTTAGGCTTCATCTTTGGCTGTTTTAATTCATTGTTGATCCTTGATTAGGATGTTTAGATGGTTGTTCAATTAGGTTGCATAGGGAAGAAGAATAAGGGCGTGATCTGAGTTATGCCAAGGAAAAAGCTGGATGAAGAGGAGGGCCGACGGGAAGAAGAAGAAGAAGAAGAAAAGAAGAAGACAAAACTGACGGTGGCAAATCTGTAAATACTGGTTGACTCGATACCGACTAGTTAAAAATAATACGAACTCGTAATAAATCCTTAAAAATAATTATTTTAATGGGTTACGGGTTAAAGTTACTAAACTAATTAATTATTGGACGAAATCGACATAAACATAAGTAATAAAAATACGGTAATTATAAATAGTCGATAATTAATCGGCACACAACAAGCGATTAAATTAAATCGGACGGTGATAAGTAATTAATAAAATAAAGATTTTACCTTTACCATATTAATTTAATATTAAGTAAATAAAGTGATTATTTTAATAACGAGTGAGTAATATAGAAAATGGGTTATTAAACTATAGTCGGGTAGCAATCACTAGCGTCGAACCTAAATAGCATAATGACAATAAATAAAGTTCAAAATTTTATTGAGTCAAATAATTTAAAATAATTGTATTAATAATATTTTAAAATTAGAATAATAAAAATTATTTTAAATAATTTAATCGTACAACTTATTTAACTAAATTGCTATGAATAAGGATAGCGATTAAAGATTTAAAACCGTAAACTAAATTATCAAGATTGTGGTTAAGTAATTATCGTCTTAAAAGAAAATATACTAATAATAGTAATTAAATATTTGTTTATAAATTGATAATTATTTTATTATTTGTTAAGTGTTAATTATGATCTACATTATTAATGTAAAGTAGGATTTAAATGATTATATCATATGAATAGTTTAATATTTAATATTGTTGAAATTTAATAGTGATATATATATTAGTCATTTAGTTGCATGCATTTCTACTCGAATAAAATTATACTTATGTATAATTTTATGTTCTCGTTCAGATTAGTATCGTTGGTCACAGCTGCAAGTTCGAAATATCCAGGTCCGTATAATTATTTAAAATGTTGTATTTTCCCTTGTGGACAACCTGATCAGCCTGAGCCCAAATTCGACCACCATGCACCGAGTGCAACTGGGGTCAAGGAATTGACTCAGTCTGACACGGGCTACACCCTTCATAATCAAATAATGGACATGTTGGACTGACCCATCAGCCAATAAATTTGATATGGCGGATTGGACTCGCCAGCCAATTACGGACATGGTGGATTGGAGTCACCAGCCGATAACGGACATGGCGGATTGGACTCGCCAGCCGATAATGGACATGATGGATTGACCCATCAGCCAATAAATTGGACATGGTAGATTAGACTTGCTAGCCAATTAAGGACATGGTGGACTGATCCATCAGCCAATAGATGGACATGGTGGACTGACCCATCACCCAACTAATGGACATGGTGGACTGAACCATCGGCTAATAAATGGACATGTTGGAATGGCCACAACTGCCAATATTATAGATAATGATAGGGAGTTTATGGACTTGTTTTATTTAATTATACGGCTTAGTGGTTAATTACTAACGCGGAATTGCCTCTGCAGGTTAGCAGCTGGAACTAAAGACTAAGAGACGACAGGATGGTACTTCTACCAACTCAGGTGGTGAACAGAGAATAAGCAGACTTCTCTTTTTACTTTTCTTGTGTTATAAATGTGGCAATGGGAAACATTCCAAGACTGTGGAATAATTACTTTATGCATTGTCATTTGAAAAATAAGTTCTTTTGAGTTAGAAATGCTAGACTTATTTGCTTTCATATTATTCATATAACCTTTTAAGTAACACCCGGTCCGGTTAGGACTGGTTGTTATAGGGTTGGTTTTGTTAAATTTTGAGTAACACCTGGCCAGCAAGGTCCACAATATCGTGAAAAAAGGCAGGTCGTTACAGATGGTATCAAAGCCCAGTTTCCCACAAGCTCACATTTTATGACTCAATTACATTGTTGAAAAGTCCAATAATTATCTTTTCCCACTGTGTCGTGTTTTGAATTAACAAATTCATTCCCTAATAAACCTAAGTTATAACTTGGAAAAAAAACATATTAATGAACCATGATTGTTCGATGTTTCAGATGGCAGGCACTCGTAGACAATCAAACCAATCTGTGCAGTCAAATTCGAACACAGAGAATGTGTTGGCCCAGATCCTAACGACCATACAGGGACTTGCGCAGGCTTCAGAAAATACAAATTCTGTGGTTTAAAATATTGTTCAGTGGTTACCGAGAGTGGTAGCAGGGAATGGAGCCTCAAACTCGGTAGCGGGTCCCAGAATCACCCCAAATGGTGGTCAGAGAAGTGCCCAAGAGTGGGCAGCAGTGAGTCCCAGAATCACCCCAGAAGGTGGTCAGGGGGTGCCCAAGGGTGGCAGGGTTAGTAGACCCGGGTGAGGCGAGGTAGCGTCCAAACCCACTGAGATGAAGGCGGACAGCTAGATAGACATTACTGAAAGAGCGTTTAGAGCTCTGTCTGTGCCCCACCGCCATCAAGTGAGATTGACAACATGCATGCTTCAAGAGGAAGCATCTTACTGGTTGAAATCCATGGAGAAACCACTTTCCATCGACGTGAGATTTCCTCCATCACGTGGGTGGAAATTGTGGCAGCTTTCAATGGACAATATTTTCCAGAGCCCGTTGTCCAGAAGAAAGCACTAGCGTTCGCTAACTTTGTTCAGGGGAGGATTCGGTCCGGGAATATGTGTATTCCTAGATAAACTTCCAGGGTTACCTCCTAAGCAGGCAGTGGAGTTTGCCATTGACCTAGCACCTGGAACAACACCAATTTCTAAAGCACCATACCGCATGGCTCCAGCAGAACTCCAAGGAGTTAAAGAGTCAACTAGAAGAGTTGTTGTAGGTAGGCTTCATAAGACCAAGTACTTCACCTTGGGGAGCTCTTGTTCTTTTTGTTAAGAAGAAAGATGGATCACTTTGGCAGTGTATTGACTATCAAAAAAACAATCAAGTGACAGTCAAGAATCGGTACCCCTTACCGAGGATTGATGACTTGTTTGATCAACTAAAAACAGCCAAAATATTTTCTAAGATAGACTTGCGGTCTGGTTATCACCAGTTGTAAGTAAAGGAGTTAGACATACAGAATACGGCTTTCCGAACTTGATATGGACATTATGAGTTTCTGGTTATGCCTTTTGGTCTAACAAATGCACCAGTGGCCTTTATGTCACTTATGAACAGTATTCCACGCATACCTGGACAAGTTTATTATTGTGTTTGTGGACGACATTATGGTCTATTCAAATAATGAAGAAGAGCTAGTGAAGCACCTATCTATTTCTCTTCAAATTCTGAGAGAACATCAACTGTTTGCCAAGCTCTCAAAGTGTGACTTCTGGTTGAGGGAGGTAAATTTCCTTGGTCATATTGTCTCAAAGGCTGGAATTGGAGTGGATCCATCAAAAGTGAAAGCAGTCACTGATTGGCCACAACCTAAGTCAGTCACTGATATCAAAAGCTTCGTTGGTTTAGCGGGTTACAATAGGAAATTCATTAAAAACTTTTCCTTAGTAGCATTGCCGATGACCAAACTCACAAGGAACGGGGTCAAGTTTGAATGGAGTAGTAAGTGTGAGGAGAGTTTCCAGTCTCTAAAGAAGAGTTTAATAATTGCATCAGTCTTGACCCTGCCAAATGGTAATGAAGGATTCGTAGTCTTCAGTGATGCGTCTCGGTTGGGTTTAGGATGCATCCTTATGCAAGAAGGTAAGGTGGTGGCCTATGCCTCCCGTCAATTGAAGATTCATGAGCAAAATTATGCAACCCATAACTTGGAATTGGCAGCGGTGGTTTTTGCCTTGAAGATTTGGAGACACTACTTGTATGGAGCCCAGTTCAAAGTCTTCACTGACCACCAGAGTTTGAAGTATATCTTCACCCAGAATGACCTTAACCTTTGACAGAGGCGGTGGATAGAATATTTGAAGGACTACAACTTCCAAATCTTATACCCTCCAGGGAAAGTGAATGTGGTAGCCAACGCATTGAGTCGGCTGGGCAAAGTGGACAAAAGTTAGCAGCTAGCTATATTTTGGGCCATGTCAGCAGAGGTAGTAGCTATCAACCCAGTGGAGCAACTAATAGGCTTACTAGCAAATTTGGTTGTTTCCAATGATTTGGTTGATCGTGTTAAGCTAGCACAAATGGGTGATGAGGAGCTGAATGAAATGTTGGACAAGATTCCTAACATTGTAGCTGATTCAAATATTGTGATCAGATTTAGAAGAAGGTTGTGTGTACCAAAGGATAATGCACTGAGGCGGAATATCTGGGAGGAGGCTCATCGTTCAAAGTTCTCGATACACCCTAAAGTTACTAAAATGTATCAGGATTTATAACGAACCTACTGGTGGATTATGATGAAGAGTGTAACGACCCGGCCCAAAGTGCAACGTAATGGGCCAAGTCATTTCTTTAAAATGGGTACCCCAGAAGTTAAAGATCTCTAGTCCATTCCCACTTATAAACAGGATCTTCTCCCAGTAGGTATTAGATGTGGGACTAAGTTGAGGGATCTCACAAAGAGGGACATTATGGATTTTCTCTCTAAGTGTCAGACTTGCCAACAGATCAAAGCCCAATATCACCTACCTGGAGGACTGTGAGATCCCTCAACTTAGTCCCACATCTAATACCTACTGGAGAAGATCCTTTTTATAAGTGGGAATGGACTATAGATCTTTAACTTCCGGGGTACCCATTTTAAAGAAATGACTTGGCCCATTACGTTGCACTTTGGGCTGGGTCGTTACAAATGGTATCAGAGCCGACCTGGTTCCGTGTTAGATGGTGGGATGGACTAGGGACGTTGACTAGGCTGCCGGTCACGGGCCAAAAAAGGTCGTGGGCTGGGGTTAGCAATGGGCCAAGACTAGAAACATTGGCTAGGCTGCCGGTCACGGGCCAGAAAGGTCGTGGGCTGGGGCTAGCAACGGGCCAAGAATAGGCATTTCAGGGACGAAATTTCCTAAGGTGGGTGGATTGTGAGATCCCTCAACTTAGTCCCACATCTAATACCTACTGGGAGAAGATCCTGTTTATAAGTGGGAATGGACTATAGATCTTTAACTTTCGGGGTACCCATTTTAAAGAAATGACTTAGCCCATTACGTTGCACTTTGGGCTGGGTCGTTACAAATGGTATCGAGCCGACCTAGTCTGTGTTAGATGGTGGGATGGACTAGGGACATTGGACACAAGGCTTGCTCGAGTCACGCTCCAAAGGTCGTGGGCTGGGGTTACCAGCGGGCCAAGACTAGAAACGTTGGCTAGGTTGCCGGTCACGGGCCAGAAAGGTCGTGGGCTGGGGCTAGCAACGGGCCAAGAATAGGCATTTCGAGGACGAAATTTCCTAAGGTGGGTGGATTGTGAGATCCCTCAACTTAGTCCCACATTTAATACCTACTGGAAGAAGATCATGTTTATAAGTGGGAATGGACTATAGATCTTTAACTTTCGGGGTACCCATTTTAAAGAAATGACTTAGCCCATTACGTTGCACTTTGGGCTGGGTCGTTACAAGGACTATGGCAACCTTTAGAAATACCAACGTGGAAACGGGGTGTGCCACATGTGATTTTATTTCAAGCGCTCCCAAGAACTTAAAAGAAGCATGACTCCATATGGGTAGTTGTGGACCGACTAACTAAGGTAGCTCACTTCATCCCCATGAAATCAATGAGAATGGCAGAATACTTGGCAAGATTATATGTTGACAATATTGTCAAATTGCATGGGATTCCAAAGGAGATAGTCCCCGACTGCGATCCCGTATTCACCTCACATTTATGGGAAGCATTCCAAAAAGCCATGGGAACTCAAATTAAGTTGAGTTACAGCATATCATCCCCACACTGATGGTCAGAGTGAGAGGACTATTCAAACTTTGGAAGATTTGTTAAGAGCTTGCTTTCTTGACTAGGGAGGTGACTGGGAGAAACACTTAGTCTTGGCTGAATTCACCTACAATAACTCTTACCAAGCCAGTACAGGGATGGCACCATTTGAAGCCTTATATGGTAGGCCTTGTAGATCTCCATCGTGATGGTTGGAGTCTACCGAAGTAGTTATAGTCAGGCCAGAGATAGTGAGGGAAGCAACTGAAAAGGTGAAATTCATTCAGCAAAGACTTAAGGCAGCTCAGGATCGACAAAAGAGTTACGCTGATACTCAAAGGAAGGACCTAGAGTACCAAGTTGGGGAGTTTGTGTACCTAAAGACATCACTTACGAAGGGGGTGATCAGATTTAAATTATCAGGGAAGTTAAAGCCAAGATTCATAGGACCGTTCCCGATCCTGGATTGAGTTGGGAATTATTGCATATAGATTAGCATTGCCAAGAAGCCTAGCTGGAGTACACAATGTTTTCCATGTGTCAATGCTAAAGAAATATGTATGGGATGAGGGTTATTTCATCACAAATTTAGAAAACTTAGAGCTACAATCAAATTTAACCTACGAGGAAAAGCCGATCTGTAACACCCCGTTTCGGCTCACCCGTGAACTGACCCGGAAATGTCACCAGCGACCGAACAGTTCTCTAATCTACTGGATTCAGTTAAGCCGACCCGGATCTACCCTTGACATCTCAAGATGGAGATGCAAACATAAAATGCATGGATGGGAACAATTGGGTTCTAACGGAGTCCTACAAGCAGGCCATGACGTGCAAGCAAAGACAAAACAAAACAATAAATGAGTAGCCAAGAAAAATGGATAGAGTTTCCCCTAAATGTGCAATAGGGGCCAACCTGTCCATAACAAGAGTATATAAATATTTTATGAAAATACGATAACACATAACAATCTACCATGACATTCAATCATTATCTCATTTGTTTCACTTGAGCCGAGTCTGAACTCCAAGGCTCCCTACTCATTCACATTGATCTGTTTGTTTCATAACAAGCAATTCATTTAAGCTAACACATCAAAATTATCATTCACATAGCGATAACACACCGTCATTATAAATTACACGCGAGTAGTGTTCCATCCTGCTCCTCCGCAATCCTGACAGCTTTCATCGCTTGCATTCCTCACCTACATATATATAGAAAAACCGTCAGTAACGAGTGTTACCGGCCCGAAAAATAACTAATATCAATTTGGCACAGGAGAGCAACTCTCCTGTTGAATGAAAACCATATACTTCCTCAAGAACTCTCATTTGGGCACATCTGAGAGCCGTCGCTATCGGGCCGTTGCCCTCGAGTCAATAGCATCCCCCTTTCTTTCTCATTCTCATACGTTGGTCATTTCTCTATCGCTTCTCGCATCAAATCTCATTCCTTTCGCCCTCTGCACCTTCCATATTACTCCTGGCCTTGAGCACGAAGGCTGAGCATTCTCAGGCAGAGTCGCCTTTAGTACCCTTTGAACCACAAGTCTAGACATGTGCTGCATTGCAGTACCTGTAAACCTCCACACTTCTCCGGGTTTGAGGAACTCAAAGGTGGAGTTATCCGATCCTTCGGGAACGAAGTGGGTTCTCCCAGCTCCAGTAGCTGCTCTTCCGAGCACACGCTCTATCTAAAGGCGTGGTCGGCAGTAACCCTCATTCCATCTCTCACTGAGAAACGCGAAAACTATACATATATATGGCCTGGGTTGGGATTTATATAATAGGCCCGAAGGCAACGTGAGCTGGACTCTGGCGTTTCCGTGTCGTGGCACAAAACTCGAAGGTTCGACATCCTAGTGGCTTTTGAAGTCCGGATCAAATTGGACTGGGAGCGTTCGACGGATGGTCCGGCGAATTTCGCCACGAATCCGATACCTACGGTCTCAGGCGATTTTCCCGGTCGAGTGTCAACGGTCTTCCGGCGATGATTCGGATGGAGCAATCAAGGGGTCGTATCGGCACTAGCACTAACGAGCTTGGTCACGGACGCTGAAGAAGTCACCAAAGGCAGCCGTAGGCGGCGATAGCTCGTCTGCGCCGACGTCAAAAGTAGATAACGGCGCAGCGTCGTGATCGGTGGCTACGACGACTCGACGGTGAGTCGTGGATGATGCATGAAACGTCAGCAACCCAAGGGGCCAAATGATCATGCTCTATAACTGATAGCCCACCCAAACTCACCTATATCGCGTCCTAAGTCGTCATTCGGCCCTAAATATAATCTACGATCAAATAAAAATAACAATCAATACTGCATACCTCCATATACTTGATAACCCATTTTTCATCATCTTTTTGACGTTATCATCGTATACTTGAGCATACATGACCCTCATCGCTCATAACTCACAGCTGGCCTCAACTCAGCTCGCGGTCCATGAAGCTGACTCGACTCGAACCGACTGGTTCGCTCCCGTAAAACTCTGACTCGAGTCACGGGTTTTACAACCTTCCCTCCTTAGAAAAATTTTGTCCTCGAAATTTTAACCAAGGAAGTTTCAACCATGTTCCTCATCTAAATGTAAGTGTTGGCATAGTACCTGGTTGTGAAAGTGGTTGCTCGAACAACTCCGGGTATCGCTTCCTCATCTCATCTTCTCGTTCCCACGTAGCTTCCTCAACTCCTCGTCGGGTCCATTGCACTCGCACTAGGGGAACTTCTTTTCTTCGGAGAATCTTCACCCTTCGGTCCACGACTTGGACTGCATCTTCTGGGTACGTCAGGTCCGGTTGCAGCTCTACCTCTTTGAAGCTGACAACATGAGAGTTGTCAGGGTGATACTTCTTCAACATTGACACGTGGAAGACGTCATGCACAGCTGATAGGTGAGGAGGCAATGCTAGCCTATATGCCACTGGTCCAATGCGCTCAATCACGTCAAAGGGTCCAATATAGCGCGGACTGAGTTTCCCTCGCGTCCCGAATCTCGTGTTTCCCTTAGTCGGAGAGACCTTCAGGAGAACGTGATCTCCTAACGCGAAATGAACCTCACGTCTGCGCTGATCTGCGTAACTCTTTTGTCTATCTTGAGCTGACCTCATTCTTCTTCTAATCCTCATTACCACCTCTTGTGTCTGCTGGATCATTTCTGGCCCAACTACTACTGGTTCGCTGCCCTGCACCCAACACACTGGGGATCTGCATGGTCTGCCGTACAGTGCTTCGAACGGTGCCATTCCAATCGTGGCCTGATAGCTGTTGTTGTAGGAGAATTCCACCAGAGGTAGGTGTTCTTCCCAACTCCCTCCGAAATCCAGGATACATGCGCGAAGCAAGTCTTCCAGGGTCTGTATGGTTCTTTCCGTCTGTCCGTCTGTTTGAGGATGGAAAGCTGTGTTGAATCTCGATTCTGTGCCCATAGCTGCCTGAAAGGCCTTCCAAAATCGCGATGTGAACCTCGGATCCCTGTCTAATATGATCTCTCGTGGTACGCCGTGTAACCTGACTATCTGATCTCTATACAGCATAGCCAATGTGGTAAGTGGGTAATCCATCCTGATCGGTATGAAGTGTACGCTCTTTGTAAGTCGACCTACTATGACCCATATCACATCTTTCTGTTGGCCGGTCTTAGGTAAACCAACTACAAAGTCGTAAGCTATACTCTCCCATTTCCACTATGGGGTTTCCAATGGTTATAGCATTCCACCTGGACGTACATGCTCGGCTTTCACTTGCTGGCATACCAAACATCTAGCCACTATATCGTATACTTCTTTCCTCATTCCTGGCCACCAATAGGTTCGTCGGACATCATGATACATCTTCACTCCACCTGGGTGTACTGAGCATCTCGATGTGTAACGACCCAGCCCAAAGTGCAACGTAATGGGCTAAGTCATTTCTTTAAAATGGGTACCTCGGAAGTTAAAGATCTATAGTCCATTCCCACTTATAAACAAGATCTTCTCCCAGTAGGTATTAGATGTGGGACTAAGTTGAGGGATCTCACAATCCACCCACCTTAGGAAATTTCGTCCCCGAAATACCTATTCTTGGCCCGTTGCTAGCCCCAACCCATGTCCTTTCTGGCCCGTGACCGACAGCCTAGCCAACATTTCTAGTCTTGGCCCATTACTAACCCCAGCCCACGACCTTTTTTAGCCCGTGACCGGCAGCCTAGCCAACGTCCCTAGTCCATCCCACCATCTAACACGGAACCAGGTCGGCTTTGATACCATTTGTAACGACCCAGACCAAAGTGCAACGTAATAGGCTAAGTCATTTCTTTAAAATGGGTACCCCGGAAGTTAAAGATGTCTAGTCCATTCCCACTTATAAACAGGATCTTCTCCCAGTAGGTATTAGATGTGGGACTAAGTTGAGGGATCTCACAATCCACCCACCTTAGGAAATTTCGTCCCCGAAATGCCTATTCTTGGCCCGTTGCTAGCCCCAGCCCACGTCCTTTGTGGCCCGTGACCGGCAGCCTAGCCAACGTTTCTAGTCTTGGCCCGTTGCTAACCCCAGCCCACGACCTTTCGGCCCGTGACCGGCAGCCTAGCCAACGTCCCTAGTCCATCCCACCATCTAATACGGAAGCAGGTCGGCTCTGATACCATTTGTAACGACCCAGCCCAAAGTGCAACGAGTGGGCTAAGTCATTTCTTTAAAATGGGTACCCCGGAAGTTAAAGATCTCTAGTCCATTCCCACTTATAAACAGGATCTTCTCCCAGTAGGTATTAGATGTGGGACGAAGTTGAGGGATCTCACATGACGTGTGAGCTTCGTGAAGAATAGTACTTCGAAGTCTGAGATACTCTGGAATATTAGGCACGAATAGTCAGCCTCTCAATATGACTAATTCATCTGTATCCCTGGCCAATTCCTGATGTGTTTCATATTCCAACCACTGCTTCAACTGTGGATCTACCTCCTGTGCAATCCAAATGTGCTCAAGCACACTTGGATGAATCGTAAGTCGTGCCATCATCCCAACTAACTGTCTTTAGCCCGTAGTGTGCTCAGTCACTTACAATGCTGCTAATCCTGCGGTGTACAAGAATCCTAGCTTCCTGCTCACTGCATCGGCTACCACATTCGCTTTGCCCTCATAGTATGCTATGTCGACCTCGTAATCAGCCAACATCTCCAACCATCTCCTCTGTCTGCTATTCAGATCCTTCTACGTGAAGATATATTTCAGACTCTGGTGATCAGTTAGAAATCTGAAAGATGTTCCATATAGATAGTGCCTCCATATTTTGAGAGCGAATATGACTACAGCAAGCTCACGGTCATGAGTAGGATAGTTACGTTCATGCACCTTGAGCTGACGAGATGCATAAGTAATAACCTTATCCTTCTGCATCAAAACACAACCTAAGCCAATCCCTGAGGCATCAGTATACACTACAAAATCTTCATGTCCCTCAGGCAATGCAAGGATAGGCGTTCCTCTTTCCTAGTCAGTCGTGTCAGAGGGGCTATTATGGAAGAGAAGTCCTGAATGAACCGTCTGTAGTATCCAGCCAATCCCAGAAAACTCCAAACCTTTGTAGGTGTCTTCGATTGTTCCCACTGCACTACTGCCTCTATTTTAGCTAGATCTACTGAGATGCCTGATGCTAAGATGATGTGGCCGAGAAAATTCACCACTAACAACCAGAAACTGCACTTCAAAAATTTCCCATAGAACCTATGCTCTCTTAGTGTTTGCAACACAATCCTCAGGTGTTGCGCATGTTCTTCCCTGAACGAAGAATACACCAGTATGCCATCCACAAAGACGATTACAAATTGGTCCAAGTACGAATTGAACACTTTGTTCATCAAGTCCATAAATATTGCTGAAGCATTGGTCAATCCAAATGGCGTGACCAAAAACTCGTAGTGTCCATATCTCATCCTGAACGCAGTCTTCGGGATGTCTTCTCCTCTAATCCTCTTAGAGATCTTTAACTTCCGGGGTACCCATTTTAAAGAAATGACTTAGCCCATTACGTTGTGTTTTGGGCTAGGTCGTTAAAAATAGTATCAAAGCCGACTTAGTTCCGTGTTAGATGGTGGGCTGGATTATGAACGTTGGCTAGGTTGCCGGTCACGGGCCAGAAAGGTCGTGCATTGGGGTTAGCAACGGGCCAAGAATAGGCATTTTGGCGACGAAATTTCCTAAGGTGGGTGGATTGTGAGATCCCTCAACTTAGTCCCACATCTAATACCCACTGGGAGAAGATCCTGTTTATAAGTGGGAATGGACTATAGATCTTTAAATTTTGGGGTACCAATTTTAAAGAAATAACTTAGCCAATTACGTTGTGCTTTGGGTTAGGTCGTTACAGGTGTGCGGATCACAGCGGATACCTCCTCCGCATTGTTTTGGAGTATAGCGGAAGCGCTCTACCACATATTAAAATAAACATAAGGAAATAGTGGAATCAACTTGATTTGTTTTATCTATTATACTACTTAGTGTTGTAATCACTAACGCAGAATTGCCTCCGCAGGTGTGCAGATACGAAATTAGGTGATTGACAACCAGGGCATGGAGCAAAATAAGTATGAGGACTCCTTTTTTTATTTATTTGAGAAATAAGTGTGGCTACTGAAAAACGATCTAAAACTGTGGGATCTTTATATATGTTTTTGTTTAAAAAAAATGTTAGAAATATTTGCTTAATTGTGAGTAATACCTGGCTAGCCAGGCCCACAATGTTGTGACAAATGGCGGGTCATTACAGGTGGTATCAGAGCCAAGTTTCCCAAAAGCTCACATCTTATGGCTCACGTACCTTGTTGAAGAGTCCAATACTTATCTTCCTCCAGTGGGGTATTTCATTAGTGAATTAGTTGACTCACTAACAAACCTAAGTGATAAAAAAAAAAATTTAATGAACCATAACGAAATAAATTTTAGATAGCAGGCACCCGAAGGAAGTCGAGCCAAGCTGCGCAGTCAGACACGAACGTGGAGAGTGTGTTAGGCCTAATTTTGACGGCCATATAGGGACTAGCATAGGCTTTAGATAATACCAGTTCTGTGGTTCAGAACATAATGTAGCGATTACCGGTGTTGGTAATAGGGATGGAGCTCCAAATTCGGCTGCAGGTCCTAGTAGCATCCAAAATGGGGATCAGGGAGCGCCTAAGAGCGGGTAGGGATAGCTGACCCGGGCGAGCGAGGGGAACTTCCAAACCCAGTGCCACCGGTAGTCCGACAAGTGGTACTGCCAGTTGGGGATGACAGTGATCGATACAGTGTAGAAAAATTTTGGAAGAACGGAGCTGAGGTATTCATCGAAGGGACAGTACTGAGAAAGCATTTAGAGCTCTCTCTGTGCGTCATCGCCATCAAGTGAGGTTGGCGACATGCATGCTTCAGGAGAAAGCATCTTATTGGTGGAAGTCCATGGAGAAGACTACGTTCCACTAACAGGAGATTTCGTCCATTCCTTGGGCAGAATTTGTATCAGCTTTCAATGGACAATTTTTTCTGAGTTTGTTGTCCTGAAGAAAGCACTGGAATTTGCCACTCTAACTCAGAGGGATGATTCAGTCCGAGAGTATGCAAAAAAATTTCTTCCAATTGGAGAGATTTGCACTTGGGAGTCTGGCAACAGCCTAGGCCAGAGCAGACTAATTTTTCGGGGTTGAAGCTAGAATTGAGGATTAGGGTTGCTACGGCGCCAAGAGGCACTATAACTGAAGTGATTGAGGCAGCCAATACTCATGAGTTAAATATCAACCTGTACTAAAGTATTATAACTTTTTTATTCAACATTTTCTAACTTATATAATATTTTTTTATATTTTATTACTTTTCATTCATTATTATGCTTAAGAATAAATTTTTGAGATGCCTGAATATTAAACGCCCAGCACAATAAGAAATAACGGGAAACAACGTTTAATTAAAAACAATCGTGTAAGTCTAGGGACTGACACGGTGTTGACCTCTCAATGCGCCTCACTTGCAACGTCCCCCTCTCCCTCCCCATCCTCTCCTCCCAATGGACACCGTCACTAAGGCCTTCATGGCCAATCCAAAGCCTCCCATGCCCACCAGGCCTTGCTCAACCACTTCCCCTCCTTCCCCAAGTGACGCCCTCGTCGCCAACTTCCCCGGCGCCAAGTGCATCCCTGTCGCCACCGACTACCTCGATGCCGAGTGCATCCACGTCACCACCGACGGTGGCCCAACATCAATGCTTTTGGGTGTGTTGCTGGCGTCAATGGGTTGCGGGTGGGGATGGGCAGGGATGTTCTTTAGGCGTCCATGTATATTTCAACCTATATTTTAATCGAAGTTCTGTAATTTTGGAGTGTGAATTTTTCGTGGGTGCAAGATTTTCGGTTTGGAACTCAAGCATTATCAAATACCAACTCCATATGATTGCTTTGAAAAAAAAACCCTCCCTCCATACTATTGATCATAAGCTTGTTGAAACATAGATAATTGGAATTAAAGAAGTGATAAATATTACAAAACTCTATTAAGCAATTGGGAAAGCTTGTCTATCATATACAATTAGCAAACAGCATGCGTTGTTCATAACAAACACAGAGCACAATCATTAACGGCACTCAACCAGCCCGGTAACCATATGCTTCGACCAGCATTAAATGCTGGACCGCTCGTTGAAGATAAGAGTATATCGAACCCATATGAAGTCTTACCATGAGCAGATTGTATCCATTGGGCAAATATGGGCGGGGCGGGGTTCTTTTTGGATGGTTTAACAGTAACCACAAAAATCCATATTTTTTATTTTTATTTATTTATTAATTTTATGATAATTATGACTTAAATCTAGAGTAGGTTCTACGACAATTTCAAAATTTACAAACCATCTCGAACTTCCCTTCAGACAAGAAAGCGAATAATTCACATATCAATTATGAATGAAAAATAGATAAAAGTCTTTTTCTTTATTTATTTATTCTCTTTTTTATTCTAAATAAAGAATTTTTCTATCTATTTAGAAAGATAGAAGTGTGAATTATCGATTATTATTCTGTAAGTTCCAATCTCAACACGAGGATCCACTCACAAATTCATAATATGACAGGTGAATCAAACATCGTTGAACCAAAATAGCGAGATCATACGAAGGATATAATTCTTTCCCAGCTTCTAACCAGCCTTTGGGATTGACAAGCTGCGACAACACTGCGCTGGAGCTCGAGTCTGAAACTTCATCTGTTAGACCCAAATTTTCAATGGTAACCCTTGCAACATGACCATCCAACATGCTCTCGCCGCCCGGCTACTGGCCATGGTCGTGATTGCTGACATCATCCACGTTCTTCTTGCTGTTCGTGGTCTCTTGCAGCTGGAGTGCGAACTCGAGGTTCCATAGGACATCCCCCATCGCCGGCTGATCGGCATCTTTGTCGGATAGGCGCTTCTCCGTCATCTCAGCAAATTTCTTCAAGCATCCGGGGTTGATCTTGCCTTTCAGTTGGGGGTCAACAATGTCGTGGAGTGTACCCTTTTTCTAACAGTGGAGAGCCTAGTCGGCGAGGCTGACCTGCTCCTTGGCCACAAGGGTAGGCGAGCATACAACACCTCGAACAGAACCACCCCGATCGAGTAGGCGTCAGATTTGTCCATCAAGTATTCTCGTCAGAAGTATTCTGGGGCTGCGGTAGCCGAAGCTACCCTTCACCATCGTGCTCACATGGATCTTATCAAGGCTCGGCCCTGTTTTGGAAAAGCCAAAGTCTGAGACCTTGGCCACCCAATTCTCGTCGATGGTGGTCTTTATGTCCTTGTGTATGATCGGGTACCTGGCTCTGGTACGGCGGTAATGGAGTCCCCTTGCCGCTCTTATGCAGATCTCTAGCCTCTACTTCCACAATAGAGGAGGCTTGTGGCTCTTATGGAGATGTTCTTGAAGGAAGTATTCACAAGTTGTGAAGGCCGTAATGATTGTGTTTTATTAAATGCCAGGGGCAACCCCATTCTTACTGCTGTTTAAGGAGAATATTTCCATTTATTTCTTGTTATGCTAGGCTGAACAGGGAAGATATCACACTTGGGACGTGTTAATTTTTTATTCACTCATTCCCTCAGGCGTCTCCAAAATTTATTCTGTCATTAATTAACTCAGACTCAATTCATGGAGCACAATGACACCCAAGACTAAGCCTGGTGTATATAAAAAACGACACTACGAGTGCCGCCAACTTCCCCGTCGACATTTCCGACAACCAAATCTTCCCAACCCTCACCCTCGGCCATTAAAAACCACCATCCCATCTTCTCCAACCTTCGGCTTTAAACAACAATGGCCGCCGCCCTCTCCTTCACTACTTCAATCCGCACCGTCTCCTTCCTCACCCACCTCTCCACCTCCACACGCCTCCTCGCCTCTTCCTCCCTCCGCCTCCCCAACAGCCACCGCCGCCGCCTCACCGTCTCCGCCGGCATCTCTGTCGGCGACAAGCTCCCCGACTCCACTCTCTCATACTTCGACCCCGCGGGCGAGCTCCAGGCCGTCTCCGTCTCTGACCTCACCGCCTCCAAGAAGGTCATCCTCTTCGCCGTCCCCGGCGCCTTCACCCCTACCTGCTCCCAGAAGCACCTCCCCGGCTTCGTCGAGAAATCCGCCGAGCTCAGGTCCAAGGGCGTCGACACCATCGCCTGCGTCTCCGTCAACGATGCCTTCGTCATGCGGGCCTGGAAGGAGAGCCTCGGCGTCGGTGACGAGGTCCTGCTGCTCTCCGACGGGAACGGGGACTTCACCCGTGCCATCGGCGCGGAGCTCGACCTGAGCGATAAGCCGGTGGGGCTCGGCGTCCGGTCGAGGCGGTACGCCCTGCTCGCCGAGGATGGGGTCGTGAAGGTGCTGAATATGGAGGAAGGCGGCGCCTTTACTTTTAGTAGCGCCGAGGACATGCTCAAGGTGCTCTGAGAACAGGTCCCTTCCTCTGATTCAACCCAAAGCCTAATGCTTGTTTTTGTGATTTGACTTTAGATGATTAGTTTTCTCGTAGTTGTATTGGATCTGTCTTTGAATTGATATTGAGCATATTATTGAATCGAATGCAATATATGGATAATGCCTGGTTTTGACGGTGCTTGTTGGCATTAGTTGCATCCGA